>JALIZH010013063.1:0-213165 GCA_030522465.1 Rhipicephalus appendiculatus
GGTGGCTTCCATTTTATCAACGTCATATCCGTGACAGAAATACGTCACTAAAGTCTCCGTGGACCCCGGCATGAAACACTTTCGTGTTAAAAATATATTATAGTTTATTATTATTATTATTATTATTATTATTATTATTATTATTATTATTATTATTATTATTATTATTATTATTATTTTCATTTCTTGGACAACACTATGTTTTCCTCACGCCTGCTCTCGAAGTATAAACATGGTGACCCTGATGCCGGCTGGACCATGTGCTGTACAATGGACCGATTCGCCGCTTCGTTCTCCGAGAAAGATATACTCGACATGTGACAGAAAGTGGCTGTGAAAACGGACCAAGCGAGTTATCTACAATCTCTATGCTGGGGTGAGGTGCCGTCATCCTGAATTGTCGACGAATGCTGTGTGCCGGACTGTCGCCAAGGTCACCGGCGTGAGTGAGTCTGCAGACCCCATTTGCTTCCCCAAAGCTAAAGAAACTGCATTTCTTGCGCAAAGGTGACAAACGCATGACTGGCAAGACGAGGCTGCTGCACTACGACACGTTTGCATGTACAGAGACGGAAAAAATTCGGCAGCCATATAACACTCTTTGAGGGTGAATGAAGAGCAAAGCTTCATAAAAGAATTTATATGTCCCTTTCCAATTGAGCGTGGGCTCTCTTAAATCTTTTCAATTCAGAGGTATCATGGTACCTGCATCATTTGACTGCGGTGTGTGCTTGGCGACGTTCCTCATCTTGCTCAACTAGAAGTATAAACACTCTCCAGCCACCTTTAGTCTTTGGTTCTTAATTTAAAAAAAACTGGCCCAAGCTTTTGAGACCCGTTCGGTCTCTTCTTCAGGGGGTGACTGTCCGGCCGGCTCCGAAGCTAGCGCTCTTTAGAGGTTGTCTCGCTCTCCACCGTCGTTTTCCCCGTCGTTCTTGTTAATGCGTTGTTTTTACCATTGGTTCCGCAGTCCGTGTCGTTACACGCCCCGGAGGGTCCCAGTTGACCGATTAATGTTACGAGGTGTCGCGTGGATATGTCTTTTGGTGCGGCTACCTTCCGTTTCGATGACCCGGGCGGCGTTTGTTTATTGTTTTAATTTTACCCAGCCAGACCGATTTCTGTCAATTATGCTTACCTGCACAACTATGGAACAGCACCGCAACCGGTGGTCTATTTCAGCAGTGCGAGCGTTGAAGACTGCATATGTTAACATTCGATCCCGTGTGGCGCACACACGCATATCTAAGGCTGGGGTAGGCGCCCCACACTCTTGTTGAGTGAACACAAATACACGGAACCTAAGCTTCACTGTTACAAAAGCTGTAAAATGTTGTGAAAATCTTCTTAAAACAGACTTTTTTTCCGAATATCAGTCAATATACCGTAATTTGATGCGCCTGTGCAGACGGACCAGCATGTCACTCTCCCGTTCACACTTCGCAGGTATACGTTTGTCTAACTGCGAAGTGTGAATGCGCTAGCACTGCGGGCAAGCAAAACCGGAACTGGAACTTATAGCAGCGGAGATCTGCCGAACTACTTCCGTAGTAACACTAATGTGCGGATGCCCCTCCTCGGTAGCCTTCGCTGCACTGCCGAGATAAACTGTCGCCGAGCAAAACGGTTGTTTTCCGGAAGCTGGTTGAACTAGAGGACTAGGTTGAACCCCATAGAGTTCCGAACTGTCAGTGTTGTACGGTAACATCAACAATGGTCCAAAGTGCACTCGAAACCAAAATTTGAGCTTAAATAGGGTTCATATGTGCACCGATTTTGAAAATAGGCATTTATAGGCACTTAAAGGAATTCAGCACAAACGCCAAAGATGAGGCATTTATAGGCACTATAAAAACATCATAAAACCCTTGTTAACTTCTAATTCATGCTCATATATCAAAATAGAGTGATAGGAACGCAAGGAACGAAATAGGCATTTGCCTATAATCCTGTCTCTACTCATCATACACTGTGCTACTACTCGTCATCCAACGTTCCACTGTAACACTGGAAGAGCTTCCAGTGTTCTCTTTCTACAATTACAAGATGTAGCGGTGCTATAAAAAAAACCGTTTGTTAAATATGGTACCAATACCATAAATAATTTGCTAAGTTAAGAGCAAACCAAAGGATTAATCTAGCCAGGCACAAGGAAATGTGGACAGTACCCACCCCTAGACAAGTTTATGATAAACAATAACCCCTTCAGGCGCACATTATGATGCACTGTCCGGAAATGCCTGAATTCTGCACAACATAATTCTAAGGCACTCGTTGTTACATTCCAGGAAAGAAATTTCAGAAAAACGTTGTTTACTGCGAGCTTTACTAATTAATCCTAATTAGCGTATAATTAAATATTTAATTATTCAGCAACCAGTCATGTCCAATTTTTTACGCAAAAAGAAGATACTCTTAGGCTCAAAATGCACACGCAGTTCGTTTCTGGCTATGTTCATTTTGAGCAAAGAAAAAATAATACTTATGAAGTTGGCCCTCGAACGCGGCACGTCCAGTGACCCGTCATATATCGCAGTGCCTTCATCAAACTGATCGGCTGCAGTCATATGCAGCCCATTCGGGTCAAGTCAAGACGTGTTGACTATGCAGAAGGTTCAATTATTCCTATACACAATGTATCTTGCCCTTTCTTTCCCACTAGTTCGAGGAACAGGCAAAAACAAGTGGCGTCCACATATGTGGACGCTGCGCCTGAAGGGGATAATTGTCCTACAGGCTACCTTCTCTGTTGAACTTCCTAAACTATGAAGATTTTGATACTTGGTGTAATCAAAGTTGTCACATTAAACGTTTCGCCCAGCTTATTTATTTCAGGAATAGTATATCTCTCCGAATTTTCGCCACTCTTCTTGTCGATCGTTGTTTCATGTTCATGCCACATCATGACTATCATCATCATCAGCCTGACTACGCCCACTGCAGGGCAAAGGTCTCTCCAATGTTACGCCAATCAACCCGGTCCTGTGCTTTCTGCTGCCACGTTATACCTGAAAACTTCTTAATATCATCTGCCCACCTAATTTTCTGTGTCTCTCTCACGCGTTTGCCTTCTCTTGGAATTCAGTCAGTTACCCTTAGTGACCAGCGGTTATCCTGCCTACGCGCCACGTGCCCGGCTAATGTCCATTCCTACTTCTTGATTTCAACTATGATATCCTTAAGCCCCGTTTGTTCCTTGACCCATAATGCTCTCTTCCTATTTTTTATGGTTACACCTATCATTTTCCTTTCCATCGCTTGCTGCATCGTCCTCAATTCAAGTGGAACCCTCTTTGTAAGCCCCGACGTTTCTGCTGCGTAGGTAAGTACCTGTAAGAATGCAGTTGTTATATACCTTCCTCTTTAGGGTTAGTGGTAGACTATCATTCATGATTTGAGAATGCTTGCCGAACGTGCTCCACCCCATCGTTATTCTGCTAGCTATTTCACTCTCATGGTTCGGCTCCGCGGTTACTACTTGTCCTAAGTAGACATATTCCTTTACAACTTCCAGTGTCTCGCCACCTATCGCAAATCGCTGTTCTCTGCCGAGACTGTTGCATATTACTTTAGTTTTATGCATATTAATTTTCAGACCTACTCTTCTCCTTTCCGCGTCCAGTTCAGTAATCATGAGCTGTAATTCGTCCCCTGAGTTACTCATCAATGCAATGTCATCAGCGAATCGCAGTATACTAAGATACTCTCCATTAACTCTTATCCCTAACTCTTCCAAATCTAGCGCCCTGAAAACCTTCTGTAAACACGCGGTGAATAGCATTGGAGAGATCGTGTCTCCCTGCCTCACACCCTTATTTATTAGGAATCTGTCACTTTCTTGGCGGATGACTATGGTGGCTGTGGATGCGCTGTAGATTTCTTCCAGTATCTTTTGAAAATGTCCGTATGGATAGAGTGTAATAGCAAGCACAGCAGACGCTACAAAGCTCTGTTGGGTACAACAAGGCCTGGGAGTGTCTTGATATTATGCGACCAAAGGAAAATAGTCAACGCGTTGAGTGTCTGCTCAAACTTCCAGTGCGGTAGGAGACCCTGTATGCGTTTTCTGCGGCCATTTCCATCATCTGGGTAAATAGGAGCTGGAACTACTTTTCTCACGGATGAAATATCCGTAGTTATTCGCAACCTGATCGTAGAGCGCAGCCCCTTTCATGCCATTGTTACAGCCGCTAAAGAGGGTTGGCAATGGCGCTACGTTGTCTTTCTTTTCAGTAGACGGCCACCTGGTTACAGAGCATAGAAACTACTGTGTTGTTCGTCAGCATAGCAACTATGCTTTTGCCTTGGGCCTTTATGACACCAAGTTGTTTCCTGGATTTAAGCAGGAAGTATATTCCCTCTGTTCCTTTTGTTCTATGTTTTTATTGTTGGCAGAGAGCATCCATTCGTGCCATCGTCATTCCCCTCCTCCTCCTAAGTGTATATGTTAGGGTGAGAAGCGACAATGAAAACACCAATGGGCTTTTGTATATTCACAGCGGATAACCGAAAAAGCGGCATTCTTCTCCGCTGAGGCAACGCACAACATCCCTGAGGCAACGCACAACAATAGGCACATGTGTGCTCCCACGAAGTTGCATTGTAATATACAAAGTACACGCACTCAGAAGAAAACAATGCACTCTATACACTTCTCGCGCTGTGCAGGGATAATTTTGTTCTTGCTGATGAACAAGCCATCCGTTTTTTTTCAACATATAAATTGTAAAACCTGAAACAAATTTATAAAAAGGAGTACTGACCACGTGCGTTTGACGGGCTCTCGTTTTGCTAAAGTAGAATGGCTCACTGATCAGAAAAAAAATACAACAGAGTCAACACGCAATGTTAGGATTATCTTGCTGAAACCTTTGGCGTCCGAAATTGAATGACCAAGGTCAGAATATAGTGTTGTGTATTTTTTTTATTCCCGAAAAAGGAAGTGTACTTTGTAAAGTACACTGGGCCTTAATGGGTTAAGTTTACCTTGGCTTAACGCGACAAAGGCAAGCTGGGCTGAGAAAACTTAATTTTCTGTACTTGGCTGCATCAGGTTATGCAATGCGAGATATGCTTAGTTAGGCTAATGAACCGGTGGAAAAAATGAGGCGAGCCCGGCGCTTGAACTAGACCCGTCGCAGCAGCGCAACGTAAAATAACGGCACAGATTAGATGGAGCAAAGTAAGCGACACCCAGTTGTCGAGAACCGTATCCGCGTCAGACAGAGCGACATCAGAAGCCAACTGATACGACGGGACGCGCATGCGCACCGCAGCAGGTGTGACGTCGCTAGATGGCGTGTCGATGAATTCTGCCACGCGATCCCGGGGTCTGCACTTTTGCTCACGCCTGAGCATAACGCCATCCACCTTACACAGAGTCGACCCCGACACACCACCCCATGCTCGCTTTGCGACCATCCCTATTGTATCTTCGAACACATGCTCTGACTGTACCCTAACCACAGCGCAGCACAACTCAATACGCTGGAGGCTTGGCAGGAAGTCCTCTCGAGCAACGACTACAAGCAGCCACTACAGGTGGTCCAGAGGGCCCGGGACATCGCTACAATGGATGGATGGATGCTATGAGCGTCCCCTTTATAACGGGGCGGTGACATGTCTGCCACCAGGCTCGAAAAAGACTTTCTTTTTGTGTTGGCCTAATGCCTTGTCTACAATGATTAAATCTATGTTATTATAGCAAAGAAAAATATAAATTCACGGTCCATCTCTCTGCCTCTTAAGGCACAATGACCTTATTTTTCCCATTCTTCATTTTTGTCCTTTTTTCTCTACTTTTCTGCCACCAATACTCTAACCGTCTCTTACTTATTTCTATCGCGGACGTGTCCAGCTTTCCGTTGTTGTCCCTAAAACCCAAGGCTTCATGTAGACTCGTGCCCACACGTATATCTGGGTGGATATCGCCACATTCAATCAGTACATGTTCCATCGTTTCCTTAGTTCCCCCACAGCATGTACATTGTTCTTCTTCGTTACAGAATCTCGCTTTATAGCTACGCGTTCTAAGGCAACCCGACCTTCCTTCAAACAGTAAAGCGCTTCGCCTTGAATTATCATAAAACCTCTCCCTCCTTATTTCGTTTTTTCCCTTTCGGTAGTCACTGAGAGCCGGCTTCTTTTCCATCGCTGTCATCCAATAAGTCCTCTCCGCCTCTCTGACTTTTTCGCTTAATGCTCCTTGTTGCCATGTCGCCCACACTGCTAGCCGTATATTTACTGGTGAGCCTCCTAGTTCTTTTTTTCCACTGTGCGTCGACGCTTTTTCTATACAAATACCTGAAAACCTTCCCTGCCCATCTACTCTCCTTCATTTTCCTCAGCCTCTCTTCAAATCTAATTTTACTCTGAGCTTCCCTCGCTTCAAAACCTGTCCATCCCATATCACCCTTTACAGCCTCATTTGTCGTCTTCCCGTGAGCGCCCAACGCGAGGCGTCCCACAGTCCTTTGATTCACATCCATTCCTGATTGCACCTCTGACTTCATGCACACCACTGAGTTCCCAAATGTAAGCCCCGGAACCATCACACCCTTCCACAGCCCTCGAAGCACCTCGTACCTATTGTATCCCCATAACGCTCTGTGCTTCATGATTGCAGCATTCCTCTTTCCCTTTGTTACCGATGCTTTCTCTTGTACCTCCATATATCTATCCCCCTCATTTACCCACACTCCGAGGTACTTGTACTCGCTTACCCTCGGTATTTCTTGGCCCTGTATTAAGACCGCATGGTCTTCGTGATCATTGAATACCATGAATCCACATTTTGTTGCACTAAAACCTAGTCCTAGAGCCTCGCCTTCCCTTCCGCATATATCTGCCAGCCGCTGTATATCTTGACTGTCCGCAAATAAGACAATATCGTCAGCGTAAAATAGACCTGGAAGCTTCTGCTCAACCATCGCGCCGGCCTGTTTGTGTGACAAATTAAATCCAATGTTGCTACCTTCCAGCGCTTATGTCCATCCTCCCCATGTACAGCATGAATAACAGAGGGGACAAAGGACATCCCTGTCTCAGCCCCTTGCTAATGTCAACGCTGTTCTTGCTGCTTATTCCTTCCCATTCTACACAAACTGTATTTTCTGTATTTTCTGCAGTCTTCGGCGTCCAGCGCCATCCTGGGCAGCCCGCAGGCTGACTCAGGAGTCCTAGCGGTTCCTGCTCGGCGTCCTCGGGATATTTTGAATAAAGTCAATCTCACTCATGCACTCCGAAAACTCCCTCGCGTTTAAAATTCATACCTCATGTTCGAGTAAAACGCGGTACATGATATTGTTTTACCACCACCCCCGAAGGACGTAGTAAAAGGAGATCACAATCCAGTGTTACTGCGTGTGGAGTTTTCTTTTAAATGCGAAGCATTTCTTAGCGAACTTCGGCGACATTGAGTGTATCTATCTATCTATCTATCTATCTATCTATCTATCTATCTATCTATCTATCTATCTATCTATCTATATATCTATCTATCTATCTATCTATCTATCTATCTATCTATCCGCCTACGACTTTGAGCTCTCCTGACCGTATCGTTAATGGGATTTATACCAAAATTAGTATGGCATAACATGACTGTATGACAAACATGAATGACTGGTCATATCATGAAAATCATGAATAACCTGTCATGAAAAGTATGATTTACACATCATGGCCATAGTGCTCCAGAGGCCGCTTTCTTAACTTGATATATCCAAAAATTGGTACGGTGAGACATTTCTGCATGACCAACATAAATGACAGGTGGTGATATGAAAACCAAGCCATAGATGTCATGTACAACATGATTTGCATGCCACGCTCATGGCGCACTGACGGCCGTGTCGCTAGCTTGATATACACCAAATTTGGTATTGCGTGACGGGACTGTATGACGAACATAAATGCCAAGTGATCATATGAAAAAAATGACATGTCATGCGCAACATGACTTGCATGCCACGATCATGCAACTCCCGTGGCCGTTTCTCTAGCTTGATATACAGCAAATTTGGTATTGAGTGACGTGACTGTATGACGAGCATAAATAACTAGTGATAGTATGGAAATCATGACATGTCATGTGGAACATGACTTGCACGCCACGCTCATGACACTCTCGTGGCCGTTTCGCTAGCTTGATATACACCAAATTTTTCAGGTGAAAGCCTTTAATGTCTCATACTCACGTCCGTCCGTCCGTCCGTCCGTCCGTCCGTCCGTCCGTCCGTCCGTCCCTCCAGCCGTGCCTTGGCACGGTGTCAGGTGGGCGCCGGGGCGCGCACACGGACGCCGGTCGCGTTGGACTCTACAGCGCTCGCGCTTTGCTTGCGTAGCGTCGCTGTGCCCGGCGTCTCTAATCGTGCAAGGAGCGAGACGCGCGCATCACGTTCCATTCTGACGGACCCCGTCTCAGTGGGCACAGGCGTTCGAGGAACACACTTCGGAATTAACACAAAGTGTCCGTCAATTTAAATGCAGGAACGCGGATAACGTCTGCACGATGCGCAAAGCACGAGAATACGAACGCATGCGAAACGGAGGCACCTTGGTCTCGCGTCTCGCTGCGATTCGAGGTAAAAAAGTAAGCGAACATAAGTTGCAGGTGGTAACATGAAAACCTTAGCATGCATGTAATCTACAATGCCATTTACATGCCACGCTCATGGTGCGCTTGCGTCCAGTTCGCTAGCTTGATATACACCAAAATTTGTATTGCGTGACGTGATTGTATGATGAACACAAATGACAGGTCCTAACATGTAAATAATGACATGCATATTATGTACAGCATGATTAGCTTCTTGCTGGCTGCTTCGCATTACATCGATTCCCACAGTGCGTGGGATCTGCCGGTTTTTTTTTTCTTCAAAGATTAGTACGGCACCATCGCGCCTCACGGTTGACACCAAGAATACGCAGTTTGCCTGGAACTGGGAGCTGCAGAAGCACAACGAGCGACAAAAGCATTATGTGCACGAAAGGGCGTGCTCCAAGAAAAAAAAAAGAAAAAAAAACCTGCTGCAAGGCCGTCTTGCCGATTTTCGCAAATCGTTGGCGTATGTTGTCTAGTGGCCCTGGAGACAGGCGAGGGTAAGAAGCTAGCGCTGTATGTGTCTCGTTGCGCTGATAGCAAGTTCAAGTGGTTCTCACGTGTTTCTTTTATCATCGAGCGGCTGTGCGCATACGAGTGGCGAGCCTCCGAACCTGGACGTCGCCGATACCTCGATTCCGTGCTGAATCGCGAAGAGCTACGAAGAACACTGCCAGCGGTAGCAAAATCAAACTGGTGTGATCGTGCGTGGTTGCTTCCTGGAGTGACCGGTTACAACTTCGAAGCGATAAGAAAAATGTTGCAGTGGCTTAGCTCGGCTATGCCAGGACCATCTTACACCGTGGCCAGGACATACGTAGCGTTAGCAAAGGTTCAGCTGATTATTGTTAGCTTATCCAAACCGATTTTTTACGAAGTCCGTCCCGAAGGTCCGATTCGCACTGGCGCTTTCGCTGAGTTTCACAGTATATTCAGTCGATCGGCGAGCCTTGATGTCATGGACGGCGTCTTGTTGTTGCTGCTGCAGGGATGGTCGGGCACGTCTCTCAGCCTCCTGGCGACGCCGCTTTTCTAGACTTTCCTCCCTTTGCTCCAGTGTCTCCCCAGCACGTTTAGCCTTCTTCTGTTCATTCTTCCTACGCTCAACCGCTAATTGCCGGGGCAACTACTTCGGGATCCGATCAGTCAAGCTTCTCCGCTCTTCTGCGCCGTTGAGCAGCATTTGCGCTCTCCTTCTCCATGGCTATACCACACTGGCAAACGCCAGTCAGAAGCGCAGCGGCTCCAGCGCAGTGTCAGACGGCGAGTGCACAGCAAAGGCGAAAATTACACCATCTCCCGCTAAACGGAACCATGTATAGATGCGAAACAGCGGCCGCGAACGCTTACACTGGCGGCGGCGTTCACGCTGGCGCTCATCGCAGCGTTGCGCAGGCGAGAAACCTGGGGAGGCGCAAAGCACGCAGTGATAGACCGGTGTTTCCTACTGGAACATGCCAATCGCTGCTAATGGGCAATGAGAGACAGAAGGCTCCGACTGGATACAGAGACCCGCAGTCCACTTTTAGTTAACGCGCACGCTGCGAATTTTTATTGTTCAACAACGAACAGGAGAAATCTCCCACCGGCACCACCTTGGAGGTTAAGATCCAGTGCCATATATACGGGCTGGCCAGTGAACGGTTGTGCAGCGCGAGTAGTCGATTTTTTCAACCAACAAACTCGCTAGCAGACGCTACCTGCGTCGGCGTCGCGAGGCGAGAGAGGGGGGGAGCGTAAGAGAGGAGAAAGAGGGGGGGGACGCGCATGCGCAGCGGGAGTGTGGACGCCGCGGGACAGGATGCCTAGAGGAGAGGGGAGCGTACGAGGGGAGAGAGGAGGGGACGCGCATACGCAGAGAGGGTGTGGTCGCCGCGGGGAGGGATGCCTAGAGGAGAGAAAGGGGGAGAGGAGGTTTACAGAGCGAAAGCTGTATATGGCTAGGAGAAAAGAAAAACCGCTCGGCAGCTGTGTCACGAGCGGTCTCCATTGGCTGTGCTATCGGTTACGTCGTTCTGAGCATCATACCCAAGCTCGCGCGCCATTGGCTGGGCCGTGAGTGACGTCGTCCATCCCGTCGCAGCCGTGGCGCCGAGCACGCGCGCATCAGTTTCGACTGAAAGCTTCCACATGGGTAAGCCGCGGATCCTACGAACGCCCGAACAGCGGAGAACTTTAGAAGAGCGCCGACAGTGGAAACGTGAGAGACCTCGCATTCCCCGGGCCAATGCTGCAGTCCGGGCACAAGAACAGGCCCGCGAGACCGAGTGCCGGCATCAACTGCGTACCGACGATCCGACAGCCTTTCAAGCCGCGCTAAATCGCGAACGGGAATGCAAGCGCAGGTGGCGGGCGGATCCTGCAAACCACGCCGAGTTAGCTCGCGATGTCAAACGCTTGCAGCAACCGCGCCGAAGAAGCGGCGTTGCGAGCAGAACAGCGTCGACGTGATGATTGCGGGAGCGCGTTCGCCGGGGCGAACGCACGCTCTCGGCGAGAGATTCTCCAGCGGCACTTTGGCTTCGGCTGCGACGTCTGTGACCGCCTGTGGTTCGACCACAACCTGGCAGCGATAATTGTGGAAGGCTTCAGTGCAGCGCACCTTGGTGCAGCGTCGGGTTGAACCCACTGCTAAACACCGGGGCCGCACATTTCAGCTTCGCTGGTTAACCATTTGTACGGAGTGCTTGGGCGGTGATTTTTTTAAATATTTTTAAAAGGTTTGCCCATGCGCAGCAAGGGCGCACTCCTCTGGAATGCGCAGACCGGCGGCGGTGAGTAGCGCGGGGCGGCGGTGGAGTGCGCGGGAGGTGTCGGCTCCGGTGTGTGACATCGCTGATCCTCGCGCATGCGCAGCACGGTTCTTGATGAGGCGCGCGAAACGGGCTTGCCTAGGCCAGTGTAGCTAACGCTAAAAAAGGCTTCGCGACCTCGTCGCCACCGAGCCGGCCACCAGCCAGTGTGCGGGCATGCGTTGCAGGAGCAGGTGAAACAAGCGTCGCATAGATTTTGTTTCAGAGAAAATAATGTCTGCTGGAGTACAGTACAGTCCGAATTGTCCGCTCCATGCGCAAACCGTTTTGAAACATCTAGCGCTTAGGCGGCCGCGATACGAGGCAGACGGAACTAACGTGCAGCCGCCGGTGAGCACGGTGAAAACCTGGACGGTGAGCCGTCTCGTTTTTTGTAAGTACATCGCTCCGTAAGGCGCCGCGATTAGCCGACTCCTATTTTTCAGTTGCGTCTAAAATAAGGAAGACGAAGACAGCACAGGCGATGGTAGAGGCATTATTATCATCATCATCAGATGCATTCTGTGATCGCCAGCTGTCTTTCATCGCATACGTGCTCCTCGAAAAGGCCTAGCGACGCCGTCGGTAAGAAGCCGCTACAGGGGCAGTGATGTTCCGTGCAGGGAATTTTCCCTTTTTCAGGGAATTTTCGACAGTCATCTTGGACGAAAGGGAAAAAGGGAATCTTCGCGATATTGCAGGGAATTCTGAGGGGCGGCGAAATTCTTTTTTTTATAACGATCAAAAAACTGTGGACATGACGCTTTCGCATGTCGCAATCGTTTCTGGCGCATGTATCGCGCCAAACCACAGCCTCTAAGGTTCGTGTTTAAAGACCATAGTCTTTCTTGGGATAATTCAACGCAGAAACATTGATGACATTGGTTTGACTGACTGCTGGTTTGTGTGTAACAGCTTCAAGGTGACGCCCAAACACATCAATCTTCACACAAAGCATAACACTCGAGTGAACTAAAGCAGAAGACGAACAAGCCGGGCTGACATGTTCTAGTCATTGTGCTATGATCCTAGCTTTATATATTTTAAATACCTTGATTTTTTTTCAGTTCGAGACACACAAAAGTTCCGCGGTCAATTGATAGGTTTCCCACTCAATATATATTCTAGTCACTTCACATTAATTTATTTTTTTTACGGTAGTTTGCAGAACTGTTCCTAATCAAGTCAATAGAATGTTAAATACGACCACAAAAGCTTGTTTTATTTCACAATATTTAGTCACCATGATTGAAAAGTTGACGCGCTTTTTGTATAAAATGTGGTGCATATAGATACAGAGCGTCTGCCAGGCACATTAATGTACGCCACATCACTCAGTAACAAAAAAAAAACAACAACAATAATAAACTTCTCTTATGCAGTGGCCGTGTGCATGAGCATGTACAGCATTCCTTCCGCATCGCATACCGCTTAAAGCGAGCTCCAAGGTAGCTCCTTCGTAGTATTAAAAGCCGATCTCAGAGGCGATGCTTTGAGTTGGGCAGGAAAGAAGAGAAAGCGATGGGAAGAGCCTGAAACACGTCGAACACTATATATATATATATATATATATATATATATATATATATATATATATATATATATATATATATATATATAAACTTTTTTTGTGCAGGGAAATATGCGGGGATTTTTGGCGATGTATGCGGGGAACAATGCCGGAAATAGGGAATTTTCGGGCCTCGGAAAGGGAATTCTTCTGTCCAGGACGGAACATCACTGTACAGGGGCGGCCCCGCTCTGTACAGGGGCGGCACCTACTGTGTTTGTACACCGCCACTGAATGAAAATTATTGAGCTGCCATGGTTTGTGAGCTTAGGTATTTTTTTTTTATATGACCCGCCACGGTGGTCTAGTGGTTATGGTGCTCGACTGCTGATCCGAAGGTCGCGGGATCGAATGCCGGCCGCGACGGCCGCATTTTCGATGGAGGCGAAAATGATCGAGGCGCGTGTACTTAGATTTAGGTGCACGTTAAAGAACCCCAGGTGGTCGAAATTTCCGGAGCCCTCTACTACGGCGTCTCTCATATCATATATGGTTTTGGGACGTTAAACCACATCAATTATTATTATAGGTATATGTTATGGACTTGCGCATCAGCAGTGCTAACGCGGGGAGGGTCCAAGGTGCCAGAGTGCCAAATCAAAAAGGTGAGGTCGGGCGGGATGATACTAAAAGGTCGGTATGACTCATGGTCACTTGCAGCCCATATTAAGTATACGCGTGCGCTATTAACCTTTATTGTTCAACGACGCAAAATAGAAAAACATACCTCTCCTACCGGCATTACATGGCAGGTCAAAATGCGGTGCCTATATCTACCGGGTGCTCGAAGTACGATTGGGTAACGCGAGCAGTCCGTTCAGGTGATTTTAAATGCGAAGCATTTCTTTGCGTACTGTAAGCACTTTCGCGTTTCTATCTATCTATCTATCTATCTACCTATCTACCTAGCCGCCCACGTCTGGGTGCTCTCGTGATGGCCTCCTTAACTTGAGGTATACCAAATTTATATGGGAGGGTAAGAGGAATTCACGAATATGTCTGGCTGGTCATGACACGAATAACGTGAAAATCCTGTCGTATACGTCGTCAAACCCTTTCCTGCACACACGTGTGGCACATACCCGTGTACCACGGGCCGCCGTATGCGGGTATGCGCCACAGGTGTTAGACAATTTATGTCTACCCAGGAACGGCGAGGACAGACATTAGTAATTTAAAAGCGAGAGCGTTAAGAAAAACGGACGTCGGCAACAACGTTCACACGGCGAATGCAAATAATATATATCAGGTCCCAGCAGGAACCGAACCCAAGTAATCTGCGTGGCAATCAAGTATTCTACCACAGAGCCACCCCAGGTCTCAGAACTGCTTTGGAAAAAGACCCTATGCAGGCGTAATGTTGGTGAAACGTCAACTGTGGTTCCAGTGCTGGCTATCTAATTTTATAAACATTACATATCTACTCCTACGAGGCAGGCGTCATGTCGGGTTAACGTCAATTGTATACTTAAGTGTCATCCACTGTAGTTGGTCCATGAAGCACTATCCAGGGCTACCATCCTGGCAAGCACAAGTGCGACATATCAGATTAGCGCTTCTGGTGTGCGTAATACCTATGTTTCTGTTGGCATCGTTATGCAACTATAAACAACTGGTTATATGAAACATATGCGACTGTCCAACATGTCTTTGCGTACAACATTTGTACATATCTTCAACGTTATTTCGTAACGTTTCGCTCAATCAGAAAATTACAGCCCAGTCACCTCGCCTCCGCATGCTTCGCATAACATCGACTCCCATGGTACTTGGGATCTGCCAAATTATTAAGTAAGAATTTTATAGCTAAAGCTCTTACCAGATCACAGCGGCAGTGGGGTAGTTGTCCGCCGACGCCGCCGCCGGTGTCGGTAACCGCTACGGCGAGAAATTACAATAAATGAAACCAGAAAAAAATTTTCTAAGGACATCGGCCTCTCTAACTGCCTATCATCATCAATCAAGCGTGAGCACCTCTAACAACGGGTAAGGTTCCGGGTAGAGCACTGCACGGTCTCGGGCCTACCCGAAAGCCCGAGACTAGTCCGGCCCACGCGCCGTGCCGGTCCGAGTAAAGTAGTTTCTATGGCGGGCCCGGGCCGGGCTCGGGCCTGAAGCTCCGGGCTTAAGGCCGGGCCCGGGTTTGAGGTGGCGGGCTCGGGTCGGGCCAGGCTTGAACTTTGCCCATTTCTTAAAGGGACACTAGAGTGTAACAATGAACAGGTTTAAATTGATAAAGTGTACTCTGAGAGCTCTAATGTCTTTAATTGCACTATGATAAGTTTATTAATACTGGAGAAAATAAAGGCCAAAGTTCCACTTTTGAAGGTACAATAATGTGAAACAATGAATCTGTTTTAATTGATAAGATGTACTCTGAGAACTTTAATGTCGTTAATTTCGTCCTCACAAGTTTAGTAATAGAGGAGAAAATCAAGTTCGAAGTTTAATTTTTAAATTTCGCGCCGAAATCTCCGCGTGTGACGTCACTGATTTGAAAATGTATTTATCGCACTTTGGCGCCATTGGCTCAACAAAGTTTCCTCAAACTTGGAATGTTAAGTCTATGTCCCCCCTCAGAGGACGGTTCACTTCAATTTTACCGATTAAGAACTACGTAGGCCCTTGCCCTGAAAAAACCTCCTGTAAACACGCGGTGAATTGCATTGGAGAGATCGTGTCTCCCTGCCGTACGCCCTTCTTTATTGAGATACGGAAAGTAGAAGAGTAGGTCTGAAAATTAATATGCATAAAACTAAAGTAATGTGGAACAATCTTGGCAGAGAACAGCGCTTCTGTTCTCTGCCAAGAGACACTGGAACACACTGGAAGTTGTAAAGGAGTACGTCTACTTAGGACAGGTAGTAACCGCGGAGCCGAACCATGAGAGTGAAATAACTAGAAGAATAAGGATGGGATGGGGCTCATTCGGCAAGCATTATCAAATCATGAATGGTAGTCTACCACTATCTCAAGAGGAAGGTATATAACAGCTGCATCTTACCGGTACTTACCTACGGAGCAGAAACCTGGAGACTTACAAAGAGGGTTCAACTTAAACTGAGGACGACGCAGCGAGCGATGGAAAAGAAAATTATAGGTGTAACCTTAAGATACAGGAAGAGAGCAGAGTGGGTCAGGGAACAGACGGGGGTTAAGGATATCATAGTTGAAATCAAGAAGAAGAAATGGATATGGGCCGGGCACGTAGCACGTCGGCAGGATAACCGCTGGTCATTAAGGGTAACTGACTGGATTCCAAGAGATGGCAAACGCTTGAGGGGGAGACAGAAAATTAGGTGGGCAGATGAGATTAAGAAGTTTGCAGGTAGAACGTGGCAGCAGAAAGCACAGGACCGGGTTGATTGGCGAAACATGGGAGAGGCCTTTGCCCTGCAGTGGGCGTAGACAGGCTGATGATGATGATGATGAGGCCCTTGCAGGCACCTGTAAAAATATGTGACGTCACCGCAAATGGTGAGGAAACTTCAAGGTGGCGTCGCCACCCACATTTTCATTTTGCGTGTTTTTTCGCTTACAAAGCGTCCTCTCGCCGCAAACTTGGTGTTTTGGCACTGTGAAAGAGCAATGTACTAGTAAGAGAAAAATCGTTCTGCTCTTTAGTGTCCCTTTAAGTTTCGAGCCGAAATCTCCACGCGTGATGATACTTATATGTCGTACTTCGGAGACATTGGCTCTAAGGAATTTCCTGCAAATAGGTGTGTTACATCTATGGCCCCCCTGAAAGGTCAATGCGCTTCATTTTTACGGATTTGTAACTATGTGGGCACTAGTAGATGCTGTGAAAATGTATGACGTCACGGCGTTTGGTGCATGAATTTCAAAGTGGTGTCACCCTCAGCATTTTCTTTTAACATGAAAGTGTTTTATGCCGGGGTCTACCAAGGCTGCACTGACGTATTTCCGTCACGGATATGACGTTGTTAAAAGGTACACGAATACAATACAAAGAAAGAAACCAGAAGAAAAAGTTCCGCAAGTTTGGAAGACCCGAAAATCGAACCCACGAGCTCTCGGTCCGCGGCGACAGAAAGCTGACGCGTAACCGACAGCGCCATCGGCGCATTTGTAAAGGGTCCTTCAGGCGTGCCTTATATGTCTCTCACTCCTTCGCTCTGTACCTGCGTTACCTGCGTTTTTTGTTTCTCGGGGTGCTGCCGCCACCTAAGAACGCAGAAGAGAAGTCTTGCATTATGACACAAACACGACAGATAACGCTGCGGTAGTCTTAGCACTACAGCCCTTCCATGCCAGCATTCGAACGGACGCTGGCCGCAAAGCGCCCTACCGACGCCGCCTAGGTGGCGTTGGGCGTACTTGGAACACAGTGTAGCGTGACCTCGGCAATCAGCTCCGAGAATACTTCCGGAGCTAATTTCGGAGGAAGCGCCCTACTAACGCCGCCTAGGTGGCTACTTGAAACACACTGTAGCGTGGTCTCCGCATTCAGCTCCGAGAATGTTTCCGGAGCTAATTACGGAGGCCACAAAAGGTGGTGGTAATTGGGACGCGCTGATTTGACTCGGTGACGACGCATTGACGTGCTTCGTCTTTCGCGTTGTGCTAGAGTGTGCAGCATAGTGCAGCTTCCATATGAACCAATGGTGTATCTCCGCCGTCTACTGATGCGAGCGATACGAGTGCGATGGCACCGACTACGAGAACTGCTGCATTCAGCGTTCCCGAAAGAAAATGGCGTCGGCGGGCGAATGTCGCGCAAGTGAGTTTGGTGTAGCGATGGACACGCCAGGGGGGGAGCGGAAGGCCTTCGCACGTTCACGGCTCAAGCTGAGAACTTTGCCTCTCGGGTTTGCGAAGTTGAGAGCATCGCTACCCAACTGTCTGTCATACAGACATCGTTGCCGGAGCGAAATTATCGTATTTTCGCCGAAGCGACCTACCAGCAGGACGCTGCTCGTCAACAAGACACCACATGCCAAGCATATCGACAGGACGGCCGCCGACCCGAAAATCACGCACCGTTCGTGATGTCATGATGGAGAAGATGTGTCAACATGGGTGCATCAACATCTAAGGGTGCTGTAGCCACTCAACACCAATAGACATTATATATCAATATCAATGTGCAATAAGCACTGAAATACTTCTGTGAAGACACATTTCACTTCCGTGTGTTATACCGATTCCTATACCATAGGGATCAACCACATTTTTTTCTCAGTTCCATACGATAACAGTTTCTAGCACGCAGGGATGGACACACGTTTTTTGCCGAAAGGAAATTATCTTTTGGGAAAACCATATGTGCTCTTCTCAGGATAAAACTTCACAAAGAAAAAAGGAAGGGTGAAGGTGGGCACTTCGGAATTTTTATCTTCTGCTTTATTTTTTTTCGCCTCATTTTATATATACATACGCATACATATCCGGGACATGACGGCGCCGGCGACGGCGAAAATCCGCCGAGAGTGTCCCATATAATTGCTATCGCAATAAAAGTCATTCCTATATATTGAGAGTTAAAGAGGGAAAACAAGTTCATTTAACTCGTTGTTCAAAAAAGAAGATAATAATAATAATAATAATTGTTGTAACTAATAAAAGGACAAAGCGGGGTGACGTCAGTACTGACGCACCGCAACTTGTGTGTATATATGACCAAGCAAGATGCTGGGTTATCTGATTAAACTGTTCGCCACGAAACGTGTCACAGCTGCCTTCTTGTTCCCGAGCTACAACAACTGGCGACGAAGATGCTGAAACGAATCTACGATGGGAAGGGGCGGATCCCGTGAAGGACTGAGGCAGGGCAGAGCACGGCATGGCCAAGATGTGGGAATTCGACGCATTCCTGGAGGACGGCGATGAAGACTTTGCTTCGTACGCGGAAAGATTCGAGCACTACTGCGAAGTAGCCAACGTACAAGAGGAGAAGCTTAAGAAGTCGGCCTTCATAACGGCCATTGGCAAGAACGCGTACAAGACGCTCAAAGATTTGCTTCTACCGGACATCCCTGCGGCGAAGAGTCTCGCAGACCTGGTCAAGGTACTGAGTGACCATTACGAGCCTGCAAGCCGAATAATCGCAGAGTGATTCAGATTCAACAGGCGGTACCAAGCGGAAGGTGAGACAGTAGCGACGTTTGCAGTTGCACTGAAGCACATGGCCGCTAAATGCAAGTATGGCACATTGCTTGACGACGCACTACGCGACCGGTTTGTCGCTGGAACTGCGAAACCCTGCCATTCAGACGGGTCTACTAAAAAAGAAGGGGCTGTCGTTTGAATCTGCTTGCGACTTTACCAAAAGCGTTGAAATGGCGGAACAGGAGTCGAGGGGGTTTCGACCTGGCAGTGGAACGGAAGCCGACGTCTAGGCGATAAGGAAGACAGGCAGGAAAGCGGCATTTGCGGTCAAGCCAGGCAAGCAATACGAGGCAACCAAGACAAAGTGTCACCGTTGCGGGCAAGAGCACAACGCTAATTCTTGTCATTATCGGAAAGCAAGGTGCTACAGCTGCAAACGCACGGGTCACTTGGCTCGAGTATGCGGACAACGCCCGCTGGGTGCGGGAAAAATTCACGCCGTTGCCGACCAGCAAGAAGATAATGAGATGATTCTCTACGCCGTGCATCACGACGGCCTTGCGAAGCAGCCGTTTCAGGCAGAACATATGCTCGGAAGGAAGCGCGTGCAGCTGCAAGTACACACAGGAGCCGCGGTTTCTCTGATATCGGAAGACCTATGGAAGCAGCTAGTGAATCCTCCGCCGCTCACACCGTCTACGGTTAAGCTGAGGACTTACGGAGGAGCACCGCTGGGAGTGAAGGGGCAAGCCGAGGTCCCGGTCGAGTACAACGTACTGCTCAAGATTCTACCAGTAGTTGTGGTGCCAGGAAATAAGCCAGCGCTACTTGGACGCGATTGGATTGAGGACCTAGACGTCGACTTGAATGGCATTCACACGGTGCAAGCGGAGATCACGGCGGACAACCTTGTGAAAAGGTATGACAGTGTTTTCACTCCTGGGTTAGCACTGATAAAGGGCTTTCAAGCGAAACTTTCCTTAAAAGAAGGTAGCTTGCCGGTGTTCTGCAAGGCACGTCCAGTACCATATGCCATAAGGGAGCGAGTTAAGGAAGAGCTAGATAGCTTACAAGCTGATGGGGTACTGGTGGGTGTAACGCAAAGTGACTGGGCCACGCCGTTGGTGGTAGTCGAAAAACCAGGGAACAAAGTGCGTCTTTCTGGAGACTATAAAGTGACAGCAAATCCCTGCGTTAAAACTGATCACTACCCGCTGCCAACGGTTGAAGACATGTTCGTGGTCCTAGCAGGAGGCAAAGTGTTTACCGTTTTGGACTTGTCGTCAGCGTACCAGCAAATTGAGCTGCACCCTGACTCGCGGCCCTTGTTGACTATAAATACACACATGGGCTTATTTCAATATGTTCGAATGCCCTACGGCATTTCCAGTGCACCAGCAGTATTCCAAGCAATCATGGACGAGTTGCTGAAGGGACTAAGTGGAGTAGTTTGTTACCTTGACGATGTGCTTATCACAGGTGCCGACTACAACGAATGCCTGGCACGTGTAGAAGCAGTCCTGCAGCGCTTCGAGAAGCACGGCGTCAAAGTAAGGCACGAAAAGTGCAAATTTTTTGTGAAGTCCGTAAGGTATCTGGGCCATGTCATTGATAAGACAGGCGTGCACTCTTGCCTTGAAGCACCATTACAATGTTAGAAACGTGGCAGGTGGGTTCTTGGCAATACATTGTAAGAAGTGCGGTTGTGTGCCTTTGTTCGACACGTGCAGAGTTCTGTCAAGAAATAGAAATCAGCTTACACGCGAGATAATCGAAGCAGGAGAGATTGAGAAGTTGGGTGACATGTGTGTTAGTATGCCTTCTATTGCGCTGACAAAAAAAAAGAATTTGTTTTCCTTGGTGTCTGTCATGATGCTTAGTAATGTTGCTGTTACTTCTGCGCAGCAGATGCTCATGGTTTGCCCTATAAGTAGTGTCGAGATCACAAAAATAAACTGTTGAAAGTAGCGCTATGTGTGTGCGTGTGTGTGCCTTCTTTGTGTCTTCGTCTTCAGTGCGCTCTTACCCTTCATAAACATGGAATACCAACATGCCCACATTACCACCTTGGTTGCCTTGAAAAGGTGGAAGCAATTAGAAAGGCTCCAGCGCCGAAAAATGGCACGCAACTAAAGGCCTATCTTGGCATGCTGCCATTTTATTCCCGGTTCATGCCGAACATGTCATCGAAACTAAGGCCGCTATACCAACTTCTTCAAAAAGATGAACCTTGGGCATGGTCGGAAAAGACTGAAAAGGCATTTCAGAAAAGCAAGAAAATGCTCACTCAGGATTCAGTACTAACCTTCTACGACCCTAAAAAACCACTAGGTCTGGTTTGCGACGCATCCCCTTACGGGGTTGGAGCAGTTTTATTTCATGTTGTTTGCGGCCAAGAGAAGCCGATAGCATACGCGTCGCGCACGCTAAGCAGCGCCGAGAAAGGCTACGCGAACATCGAGAAGGAGGCGTTGGCCATGATGTTTGGGGTAAAGCGGTTTCATAAATACATTTATGGGCGTGAGTTCACGATATATTCCGATCACCTTCCACTAGCTAGTCTGTTTGGCCAGACAAAGCCAATTGCACAGATGGCTGCCGCGCGCATGCGACTTTGGATGCTGTTACTGGCAGCTTATCAGTAGAAGTGGACTTATAGAAAGGGTGCGCAAGTGGCTAACGCTGACGCGTTATCACGCTTGCCGCTTCCGAACGAAGCAGACAAGAGCGACTACGTTCTGTTTTTCTCCGCTGTTGAAGAAGTACCGCTTTCAGCAAGCAAGATTCAAGCGGAAACTGAGAAAGACTGCACGTTGTCTAAAGTGGAACTTTTCGTTTTGAATGGCTGGCCTGAAAGACTATCAGATGTACACATTGCGCCCTATTTTGTCCGGCGAAACGAGCTGTCTCTAGACTCGGTGCATAACCTAGGGCACTAGAGTAGTTATTCCCGAATCTTTGCAGCCAGAAGTGCTACAGCTTTTGCACGAGGGGCACCCTGGTACCACTCGCATGAAAATGCTATCAAGAAGTCACGTGTGGTGGCCGAAGTTAAATGAGCTGATCGAAGAAACAGTTCGACGCTGTTCAACTTGCCAGCTCAGCCAAAACGCTGCACCCGCCATACCACTTATGTCATGGGGACGGCCCGCCAGATGGTGGCAACGATTGCACCTAGATTTTGCATACTACAAACAAGACTGGTTTTTGGTGCTTGTCGATGCCCATTCTAATTGGGTGGACGTTATACACATGAAATCGACCACGGCGTCGAAGACTGTAGAAAAGCTTGGCACCATTTTTGCAGCGTTTGGGCTTCCCGAACACATTGTGACAGATAATGGTCCTCAATTTGTGTCTGACGAATTTGCAGTTTTCCTCAGATCCAATGCTGTGCAACACGTCAAGACACCTCCGTACCATCCAGCTTCGAATGGGGCAGCAGAGAGGCTCGCCCAGACGGTAAAGAAGAACCTTGTACGCCAACTGCGAGACGAGAAGCGCTCGGGGCAAGCCCGGACCATTCAACACCGGCTGGACCAGTTCCTCTTCACATACCGCAACACGCCCTGCTCCACGACTGGTAAGACTCCTGCACAGAGTTTCCTGTCTTGGGCACCGCGCACGCGTCTCAGCATTTTGCACCCTGAATTAGCCAAGCGGTCAGAGCCTACTCCATCTAGAGATCAAGACCAGGGACAGAAAAAGAATTGGAGGGAAATTGATGCAGGAGAACGGATCCGGGTGAGAGGTATCCGACCAGGCGACCCGCACTGGTTAACTGGAACGATTGTTCGCCGTGGCAGCGTGGCAACTTACATAGTCAAAGTGGAAGGCCAGGAGCGATTCATGCATGCTGATGATATTGTTAATACAAGTGCTCCTCTTACTCTACCCAGAACAGTGCGCATCACTGGCACACCTCTAGGGAAACCTGGTCCGGCGACCCCTGAAGAAACAGAGGAAACTCCTACCGAGGTCCAGGAACCAACGTCGGAAACTACAGATTCTACCGCCGCTGAAGAACAACCTCCTGAACCTCTGCCATGCCGAAGCACAAGGGTTCGGCGACAGCCTGAAAGATATTGATATTAAAGAAAATAAGGGAGAAGGAATGTTGTATCTAATAAAAGGACAAAGCACGGTGACGTCACTACTGACGCACTGCAACTTGTGTGTATATATGGCCAAGCAAGATGCTGGGTTATCTGATTAAACTGTTCGCAACGAAACGTGTCACAGCTGCCTTCTTGTTCCCGAGCTACAATAATAATAATAATAATAATAATAATAATAATATCTGGGGTTTAACGTCCCAAAACCACGATGTGATTATGAGGGACGTCGTAGTGAAGGGCTCCGGAAATTTTGACCACCTGGCGTTCTTTAACGTGCATTGACATTGCACAGCACGCGGGCCTCTACCATTCCGCCTCCATCGAAATGCGACCACCGCGGCCGGTATCGAACCCGCGACTTTCGGGTCAGCAGTCGAGCACCCTAGCCACTATACCACTGTGGCGGACTCAAAAAGAAGATGCACTGAACAATTTTAATAGCAAGCTGCCTTATAGTCATCACACGAATCAACTTTGTGCTTCTTTTCTTGTTTCCTGGTTTCCCTGGCTTGTTTTCTCACATCTTGTGTCTCTCTAATGGCTCAATATTGTCGATGGCGGTCCATCTCACCCAACCACATAACAGTGTTTCGCCTCGGTGATATGCCGAATGGTTTACACGGGCCGTGCAGGCCTTTTTGAATGTTAGAACGGTTTCAGAGGTGGCAGTTCTCAGGGTGTCCCGCTTCCAAAGAACACAACCTATTGCGTCCTGGTTCCTCTTTGTTCTGTGCAGACACAGTCACTCGTACTCAAGGTTTTTGGAAGCTCTTGGGTTCCACGTCTTGGGTTCCCTTATCCCAGTTGGACATGGACATAGCCCTAGTCTTCTTTCGCTCTTTATTAAGGCGAATACCTTCAATGTCGCGTGCTCACGTCCGTCCGTCCGTCCGTCCGTCCGTCCCTACTTCCGCGCCCTGGCGCGGTGCCAGGTGGCCGCCGGGGCGCGCCAACGGAAGCCGGTTGCGTCGGTCGTGCCTCGCGTCGGACTCTACAGCGCTCGCACTTTGCTTGCGTGGCGTAGCTGTGGCCAGGAAGGAAGGAAGGAATGCGAAAGGGAGAAGGCACGGAGGTTAACCAGACAGCAGTCTGATTGGCTACCCTACGGTGGGGGAAGGGGAAAGGGGAGTAGAAAGGCGAGAGAGATAGAGAGAGGAGCGCAAGGAAACAGAAAGCAAAAGAAAAAATTGCCGCGTCAGCGACTGCGGCCCGTCGCTGACGCCGGGCCGCAGGCCAGGGAGAAGCGGATGCGTAAATGCAGTAGGAGGGACCGCTCGTTCCTGGAGAGACCCCGGTCAGGCAGCCGGGTCGGTGGTTGGATGCTGACTACACGTTCGTCGGGCTGGCAGCTCAGCAGTAGCCGCCTCAAGGAGAGCCTTGAATAGTCTCAGCCGACCACAGCCCGGCAGATGGCGACGGTGGAAGGATGTGTCAGCCCGTGAAGGTGCCCGAGAGTGCAAGTGCGCTCTCTCTTAAGCCTCCGTTACCTCGTCACAGGGTATTGTGGATCCCCAGCTGGAGGGGTGTCTCGGTGTTGGTTGAGCGCGTGGTCCGAGCGCGTGCTTGTATGCCAGTCGCATGATTATGTCTATCGTCTTCTTTTCGCCCTCCGACGACATGTGCATAGCTGCGAGGCATGCAGTGTGACACATGACGAAAGAGTGTGTCATCCTGATTAGGGCTGCTCTCTTCCATGCCTGGCTTCTTAGATATTATTTTAATGAGTAGTACTGAATAAGTAGTCTTGTGCATAATTCTGTTTGCCGCGTCGCCGTTGACAACGCAAGATTGATATTTACTTGACGATGAGGTTGATGTCCCCACTGCTGGTGCTCAGGACGATTTTTCTGCTCTCATTCGTCTCCACGACGCTCTCGGGCGGGTGTTTTTTTTTTTTAGAGTTAGTCGGCAGAGCAGGAGCTCCGCCTTTTGGGTGGAGCATATGAGCCCAGTGTTTCCTAGCCACCTCTCCACTTCGTCAATGGCTTCTACCTCGTCGATGGCAGTGACCCAGATAGGAATGCCCTCCGCATATATTGTATGATTGAGGTCACTGACGTCTTGTGGTTTTTGGATTGTACAGGCATGATTAGGTTGAAGAGCATGGACGAGGTTGAAGAGCATGGACGATATCACAGAGTCCTGCGGTGTTCCACGACTGCCGAGGTTTTGCTATTCACACTCAATTACCTCTGCGACGACGAGTGCTGTTCTCTCACTTAGAAAATACCTTGATATTATTTCAGGTGCATGCCGGGAGGTTTAGCGCAGACATTCTCTCCCGGAATGCCGAGTGACCAACAACGTCGAAGGCGTCTTCCAGGGCGAGGCCTACTATTTCCATGGTGCAACGTAGAGTACATTAAAAATTTTGGAACAAATTGTCGCCTCTGATATTGATATTATTAGTCATATTGTGAAGAGTTCTATTCTGGACACTGAGTACGAATTTAAAGGGACCGACGACTGCCCAGAACATGAAATGAGATGACTCCACTGATGGCAAAAATTGTCCGTCGCATTGACTCAAACCAACCTTGTTTTTTTTTTTTTTTTGTGAGAGGTGGTTTAATATTTTTATTTCTTCATTGAAAGTCGCGAAAAATGACCTTTGGCGCCTCTGGGGGGCAAAAACATGAACGATCCGATGTACCTGGTCACGTGACCGTTGATTGATGTACGCAGTAGACGATATTTTTGTTAGTATTGAAATATTCTTCGTTTCTTTATATTATAAGATATTAATCCATAAAAATGTACATATATGCCTGCGTTAGTAGTCTGCATTATATGGCGCTGCCTTCGCGTGACGTAATGACCCCATGCTCGTCAGCGCATTTTGAGCAACTTTTCAGCGTGCTTATGCAACCGTGCACGCAGTTTCCAGGTCGCTAAGAATTTGGAGCGACATAGTTTGTCTACCTTCATTTCGTCTCGGACATGACGCGCACTGCTACTCGGTGAGGCCGTGATATGCGTAGTGACGTTTTGGATGACTTGGTTTGGCTCGTGTATCGAGAGAGTAACGACGCCGGTACAGGCCACCCATAACACAGGCGCAGGCAACCTTGTGCGCAGGCACACACAACGCGGTACAAACACAGGGAAGGTGTATAATGTCACATCATCTCATTGTAACAGCTTGTTTTCAAAAATGGTGAAAAGCTCGAAATAAAGGTGGTTAAGCATAGTTACAGGAACTCCAGCGGAAGCAGAACGACGACAGCTTTCACAAATCGCAAGCAGGGTTGGCGGCATCGCTAAAAATTCTCAGCGTTGCTGGAGGAAAGGTACATCTGTGAATAGAGCGTTTCAGATCGAAAAGTACTGTTTGTAAAATAACTACGTGATTTCGGGATTAACTTCTGCAGCTACACACACTACGAAGGGTGAGCTTTCTGTCGCGCCGTAAAAAAAAAAATCGGTCGAGAAACATCAGTTGTCGGTCCCTTTAAGGTGGGATTCGTACGTTCTACCCCATACAGAAATGCTGTAGGTTATGTGTGAATGAATCAATGCATAATGAAGGTTAATTAGTAGTTTTCTTGAAAATAAGTGTTGACATTTACAAACAAAACGCTATCCGTATGAGGCTTTCTGAAGAATGTTTTGTGCATGTAAGTGAAATTTTAGGTGAGAGTCCATAACTACCCAAGAAATTTTGTGAGATTGGTATGCTGTAATAAAGAGTTGTGCATTATGTCGTAATGCGCTAAGATTTGCCGTCTATCAGAGTGAAAAATAATGAATACAGTCAATGTATGATTAAGTGTGACGGAATTAGTTGTTCACCAGCCATGAAGATTGCAAAGTTCAGCACTTTGTTAGTTAACGAACATTTTGCCATGCCCGTAATTAGTGGATTAATATCATCGGCATCAAGTATCGCAGTAGCAACGAGTAGCTGTCAGGGTCAATCACATAAAAACAAAAAAAAAACAGTGGAACCCCTGTGGCACCCTAATATGAACTGATTTAGCAGATGATTATGACCCGCTCACATGGACGATTAGTGTTCGATCTTTTAAATTGCTGCTGAAGGGTGCTAGAGGTGTTTCAGTAACTGAATCATAATAATAATTCTTGGTGTTTAACGTCCCAAAACCAAGATATGATTATGAGAGATGCCGTAGTGGAGGGCTCAGGAAATTTAGACCAGCTGGAGTTCTTTAACGTGCACCTAAATCTAAGCACACGGGCCTCAAGCATATTCGCCTCCATCAGAAATGCGGCCGGGATTCGATACCGCGACCGACGGATCAGCAGTAGAGCACCATAAGCACTAGGCCACCATGGCGGGTTCCAGTAATTCATGATTTAGAGAGTCAAACGTCTTTGCAAAGTCGATAAAGATCCCTGCTGTCAATAAGCCGGGATCGATCGCGTTCAAATAATGTCAAGGAACGTTGAAGTTACTGTTGTTGTCGAGCAATTTTTTCTGCAGCCAAACTGGTGAGGTGAAGGAATTTTGAATTTTTCCAAGTCACGCGTTAGCCGAATGCAATTTAATTTTTTCAGGAACTTTACTGAAAATGAAAGCACCGAGACCGGTCTATAATTTTCCACCCTCTTTCTCTTTTGACCTTGTACCAAGGGGGAAAGTTGAGCAATTTTCACCTTAGTGGGGGAATACGCCAGTTGTAATTACGGTATTTATTACATGTGTTAGCACTGGTGAAATAATGTCTAACAAGCTCGGTGGAGCAGGCTGATATAATATCGATACCACAAGCTGGGTCGCATAATGAAGAGATAATAAAAGCTACTTCCACTTTCTACTTCCATTTCCTACTTCCATTTCCCACTTCCATTTGCGACTTTCGTAGAGATAGATAGATAGATAGATAGATAGATAGATAGATAGATAGATAGATAGATAGATAGATAGATAGATAGATAGATAGATAGATAGATAGATAGATAGATAGATAGATAGATAGATAGATAGATAGATAGATAGATAGATAGATAGATAGATAGATAGATAGATACGCTCGATTTAGCACCAGTTCGCTAAGGAATGTTTCGCATTTAAATGAAGAGAAACAAAGAAGGCTGCCCAGCACAGCAGTTAACTCGGCACCACTTTTGAGCCCGTAAGCCCAGCTGCGCTAAATAATCTGCCGTACAGCGTAAGGATCCTTATACAACACTATTGTTCCTTACAAAATATTGTAGCAGCTGGACAATAAAAAAAATATGGGAGCGCTTCATAATAACAAACGGTACAGCCAGGAGACGTTCCTGAGACATTAAACTGCTAAAGAAAAGAAAAGCTTATTACCATTTCATGAATTGTTGTGGAACTCTTATAAAAGCTGTTCTTGGCGCTTGCTTCGTTTTTGAAATAATTCTTCCGATAAGCTATCATGAATAACTTTGGCGTCACTATTCTGGTAGTTCTCGTTGTTCTCTTGCTTCTGCTAGACACGACGCAGATATATTGGACCCTTGCTCTTGGACCTAAACTTCATGATCGCAAAAAGCTTCGTTGGAGGCCAAGTAGAAACCGCACGCAACCACCGTACCGTCCACCACCGCGGTATCCTCCCATAAGTAAGCAAATAATATTTTTTTGTCTTTAGAACTAGCAAGAAGGCAGAGGAACCCCGTAGTGTTTTGTTTTTTCGCTTTGAATGTATCAATTTCGATATCAGCAGTATGTTATGCCGTACGTTGGCCGTGGTACTGTTTTGACTTGGGAAACGTATTTCGCACCGGCGAACGCACAAAAAATCCAGCGGTCTTGAAGTTGACGCGACATCTTGTCACCAGCTGCCGTGTGTGTCCGCCCGTTAGCGCTAAATGTGTTTTCCAAGTCGCAACTATTTGTCACTGTAATGGGCCCTCTTTCTTATCTTCATCTTTTTTTTTTTCATACACTGTCGCTTACTCACCAATTACACCCCTGAGTGATTTCTCATACGAAACTCGCAATCGTACAGCCGCAACGGAAAAAGCTTAGCACAAGTTCCCGGAGGCCGCAGCGGCTAAATTGCGACATGCGCGCTGTTGTTTCCGATCAAACCGAAAGCGAGAGTGCCAAGCACATTCCATTTTCGAAAGGCAGAAGTGGCCCATAGAAAGCACCCCATTTTGTTGGCCCACCCGAAAGAACATGTTTTGAAGGGCCCCTAAAGAAGCTCAGAAGATAAAGACAAGTGCGCTTTGCTCTCCTGGCATTTGCCGTCTTTTAAGCACAATTTGTGATGCCAGCACTTTGTTCACGTGGCATTATGCGGATATAAGTTCTTGATTGGTCTATAAACGACAGATATCAGTTGTGAACTTTATCCTACCCTGCCTTGCCGTGCAGTCGCACGCCCGTCCTGCCCTGTATCTCACGACTAGCATTCGAGATTAACTGATTTCATTTCGTTCTGAGCGCTTTCGACTGCGCGAGCCCTCTAATATGCCAGCGTGTAGCCGAAAAGCGCAAAAGCCTCATCGCCTTAACGCTAAGTGCTGACATTCTGCACGTGCTGTAAAGAACCCCTCACCAGCCTCTCAAAATACAAAAAAAAAAACGAGCGCATTATTCTCTCCTTGCGTTTGTCGTCTTTCTTGCACACCTTCGTGACGCAGACAGTGATTCCCGTTACGTAGATAGTATACATGCTCTCAATTGGTCCATATACGCGAAATATCAAATCAAATCAAATCAAATCATTTTATTTATTTCCCAGAAAAAAAGAAGACAGGTTCTGGAGATGGTTCACTGGATAAAAGCTGTTTATGGACAGCTTGACGAGGCCAGTGAACCCTATACAAGGCAGTAGGGACGATGTAATGATGATAAAGTGAAACATAAGCTAACATTACAATACCAAAATACGGTGTAAGAAAAACATATATATATACATTGCTACGAAAAACATACTGACACTAAACATAGCAAAAAACACAACGGAAAAATCCAACAACCATAACACCACTATCGCGAAAAAAAAAATAATGACGAAATACCAGGGAAGATGTGTACAAAATTGCTTCTTGTGTATGACCTGCATCATACAATGTACAACAGATATCAGACAACAAAATTATACAAACATTATCAGATGCAAATTGTCTCCTGCACTGCTCTGCCATGCAGCCGCCCATCCGTTCTTCTTTCTCTCGCATGACTATCATGCGCGATCAACTTATTTCACTTCATTTTGTGTGTTTCCGACAGCGCAAGCTGCGATAACAGCGAATAGCCGAGCAGCGCGAAATCTTGATAGGCTCGAGCGCTTAGTGCTGACATTGCTCACGTTCTTTTAAGAAATAAGTAGCGAGGAGGATACATCGCCTGTGCAATGGGCAGCGAAGGCGAAGAGGAAACAAACTCCCTCGTCTTTGAACGCTGCGTGGTGAGGGGCCCTTTAAGAAATTAGTGGTGAGGAGGAGGTGGAGCCGGTAGAAAGGGTGAAGGCGAGAAAGGAGCCACTCTCTCATCTTCGAACTCGGGGTGGTTTGGGACCCTTTAAGTAAACGCTTGTGAATTCCTTATCGGCAGACTTCTATGTGCTCATGATTTCTTTTCCTTCTTTTTTTTCGCTGAATATGCGATCTACCGTAGCATTTTTACAGTTGCCAAGAAAAACCTGTTTGTTGCAGTGCTTTCCGCCAGCCATCCCTACATTGGAAAATAGAATGTGCTTGACACTTCCGCTCTCGGCGGGCTCGGAAATAGTGAGTAATAGCTGAACGGCTCAGCGGGCCAGCGGACCCAGCGGACGAGCGGAGGGGCGAGCGAAGCGCAAGACAAAATGAACAATGGTAGCTGAGCAATAATAATATCTGGGGTTTAACGTCCCAAAGCCACGATATGATTATGAGAGACGCCGTAGTGGAGGGCTCCGGAAATTTCGACCACCTGGGGTTCTTTAACGTGCACCTAAATCTAGGTACACGGGCCTCAGACATTTTCACCTCCATCGAAAATGCAGCCGCCGCGACCGGGATTCGATCCCGCGACCTTCGGGTCAGTAGTCGAGCGCCGTAACCACTAGACCACCATGGCGGGGTAAGCTGAGCAATGCCCCGCTTGTTTCAGTGAAGTCAGCGGAGTGCATTGCTGCGCCACCTGTTGAACAAGGTTGAAGCTAGTGTTGGTCGAGCAGAGGCTTTGCTTTGAAAACGCTCGCACGCTGGTCCGCTGCGCACGCTTCGCTGAGGGGACGAAATTGAGCGGACGAGCGGCTCGCTCCGTAAAAACGCTGGCTGTCTCAACGTGGCGCGCGTGCGCAGTTGGCGTCTCCGCTCGTTCGCTGGGCCCGCTGGCCCGCTGAGCCGCTCCGCTATTACTCTCTAATAACAACGCCGCATGTCGCAATTTTGCCGCCCCGGCCACCGGTCACTTGCGTTAATCTTTATTCCTTTGGGACTCTACGTAGCTGGCAACGTTTAATGTAGTTTTCTGGGATGAACGATGTCACTATCTTAATGGCATTGGTCCTTGTCGCAGCACCGAATTTACGTGAAACACGCTTAAGCGGGCGCCCGCGCTGTGATTTTTTCGCTTGCAACGCAGGTGGTCAATCTTTTCCTTATGTGGTGCCTCAGCACAATGACGCCTTCCCGTGACGGAAAGTTCACCGTTTATTGAGATATACTACAGCCACGTGTGCCACGTTAGGCAGTACGTCCTCACGTAACAATGTTACTGCTAGAATAATGAAATATCATTGGTTCATGTGGAACCGTTCACGGCCACTGAAGTTTCCTTTGTATGTTACGTGCGATATTCCCTGTCGGATGGCTTCCTGGCTCGTTGGTGAGATTTAACTTCACAAAGCGATTCAGGCTGTGAGATGCCTTAATGAGAGGTGTCGGAATTTTAAACCAACTAGAGTTCATTGTCGTGCTCTGATATCGCGCAGTAGACAGCGCTCTAAAATTTCACCGTCATAGCAATGCGACGGCCGCTGCCGAGATCGAACAGTAGCAATAGGGTCATAATAGGGGCCACTCTCGAATGGCTATTGAGCCACTATCGGCACAAGATTGACAAAAAAAAAAAACTCTTAACTGAACCTTCCTGAATATTTGCCAGTGAAAATTTCTTGAAAGTCCGTTGACTGGGCTCTGAGACGTAATGTTGTGCGTGGACTTCCTGTCTTTTGTTTGGAACGTAGGTCATGAGCTAGCTGCGTGGTATGACGCCATGGTGCATATTGCAACCTGTTCAGGTATGAAAGAGCTCATTTGGAACAGTGGAAACGCTACATTACCTTTACTTTAACTCGGTGTCGCGGTTTGTGGGATTCTTTTCTCCTAGCGAGTTCACATGGCTGTAATAAACTATTCTCCCAAAGAGGCTCAGAACCTCGGAATGGGTTGCAGCATAGCGCATCAAGTAACAACGGGAAGTACCAACGGGAGTAAAGGGAAGATGTCACCAACGGAGGCAGGCGCTCACTTTCTACAACCAAATTTATTTACGAAATCTGCCGTACATAAAAGCCAGAAAACCCACGTGCCACCGAAATTACCCCTTATTGTGTCTCACGGGCCAATAAAAGAAAGCTTAAAACCAATTTGGCATCGAAAACCTTAAAAAATCAAATATGAAAGAATATCCCATATACTATGTTGCACATTAAGGCGCTTCCGAATGTGTTCAAAAGTACCCATTTTGTTTAGCCAGCAATGACAGTGGAAGTAGGGTTTATACAATGGTTGCCTGCGGATTGAATGCGCTCTCTTTCAGGTACAAATATTACAGAATCCAGTTTATTACTATCAGCGATTGTGGTGCCCCCCTAGTAAAAGAGGGCATGCACGTGTTTACCGGTGAAACGCTGTATACCATTTTCTACTACAATATTCACTTTATTTCTGTTTCTGTGGTTCCCCAATGGCCTCACACCGGCGTAAAATGGTTTATTGTGCGCATAGGTGTGAACGATTCCGCAAACGAAACTTCGCTGTTGCAAGTTAGCGCCGGCGTCATTTTGTCCTTTCTTTTTACAGCGAAAGCTGTTGCGACACCACAACAAGGGCCGTTTTTGCGCTGTAGTTGTCCGCCGCCGCCGCCGCCGGTGTCCGTAACCACTATCGCGCGAAATAAGAAAAAAAAGTGCCCCCACCTCCCCGAAGGGAATCGTGAGGAAATGCGAATGCATTTCGCGCGCGCTTCACTCCATTTATATATGGTGGTTGTGGTTCGAAGAAGGAAAATGCGCCTAACTTCTGCAGCCCGGTCGGGAGCACAGCGCAGCGCCTGTTGTTTTTTTTTTTTTGCTTTTTTTTGTGTTTTTTATTTATTTTATTTTTTTTATTTTTTCTTTTTAAATTTTTTTTCATATATAGCTCCGCCGAGCTCCCGCGATGCGAGTGCCCTCACGCGTCCGAGCGCGCTCCTCCGCTCCACTCACTCTCCGCTACTCCGGCCGCACCACCTGCTCCGGTTGCTAGGGGCGAGGATAAGCGCGCGCGCCCGCAGCTGTTGCTATGGGAGAGGGAGTGAGAGCGGAGAGATAACACCTAACGCGGACAACGCCAACGTCGCACAACGCCGGATGCCTGACATAGCCTGACTATGAAATGCATTCGCATTTAAAAAAACCGCCAGGCCTGCGCGTCGGTTTACACGTAACAACCAGGCGTTTTACAAGGCGTTATACATAAAGTAACAACCATGCGTTATACAATGCGAATTGCGTAACGAGTGGGTCGTTCAATGCTCCAACCCATTACAAAACCCTCAGGCATAATTCTTCATCGTCGTCAGCCACAGCATCAACAAAGTGCACATATGCGTTGCAAGTGGGTAGCGGCTACTGCGTTTTTCCGAAAGATGACGAATAATGGCACAGTGGACGCTTCCCCACTACACAAAAATTACGATAATTTATGGCGTAGTGGGCACCATGCAAGCCTGCTTGTTTTTTTTTTTTTGGAAGTACAAGCAGGCTTGCATGGTTGCTTGGGCAAAATTAGCCCAAGAGTGTTTCAAAAGGCTCTAGCAAGGCCGCTCTTTAATTAGGAGCTCTACTTTACAGGGTGGTGCAGTATTTAAGGGGCTTGATTGCTGAGGCGAAGGTCGCGGAATCAAATCCCGGCCCCGGCAGCCTCATATTGGAGGCGAAATGCTAGAGGCTCGTGTACATTGATTCATGCTCACTGTAAAAAAACCCCACCATGCCTAAACTTGGGGAACTCTCCGAAACGTCATTCCTCATTATTATTATCGTCGTTCCGGGAACAAAAGCCCCCCCCCCCCCCTTCAAATTACCAAATGAGCAGCCTCTCCTTCCGTACCATTTCTGTACCGTAAAATGCCAAGCAAGCGCCCCCCCACCCAAATTTGTTCGGATTATCCTTCACCGTACACTTTAAGACAAAATTACCCGAAAGAGGAGTAACGGAGCCCAATAGGCGCGCACGATAAACGGATAGACCGTTGAAGGAGTAACCACAGAGGGAAGCGTGCCGTGCGCAAACCAGTTAGTCTCCAAAGGGATGAACTGCGCGGGAGATGCACGCCGAGTGCAGGGATACGTCACGTGTGCAAACCGTTGTAAAGGGAACTAACCGTCCTCCTCGCTCTTAAGTGAGCGTTCCCTCTTGTGTAGACCTGTGCGCCGGTCCTAAAATCGCCGGCGGCGGCGCGCCGGTGTTTTCACCTCCGGCCGCGGCGCGTCAACGGCGCGGGGTTAATCGGATCGGTGGCGGCGCGGCGCGGATGGGGGGGGGGGGGGGGGTTATTTAAGAGTTGGTCGAGCGACAAATTTGACCCTCGAATTTTGAGAAGAAAAAAAAAAGAAACCGTTGCCCCGAAAGGGCGAAGCCGTGAATGCGATAGCAACATGTCGTAATGTTATAATGAACTAATTGGATTGCAGCTAACTCTTTTTCATATGATCTCATGAAACTTCAAAATGCTGGTGTTAGGGAATGCGGCCGGTTCACGTGAAAGGAGTGGTTTTCGTGCAGTTTGCTGTATCAGTGCTCGCAGCACGAAGCGGTGAGATCACAGCGCGTAAAACAGTATACGAGCTCTTTTCTTATCCCTACCGAGTTGGCGCGCTCGCCAGCGCTCATGACCAAGCCGTAAAATTCAAAGTTCACAGTTGCGGCCCCATGCCACGGAGCCCCTTTACCCCGGCTTCCCTTCATACTCCTTGGTCCAGCGAAAGACAGACAAGGCGCTTGCTGTCTGGTTGAGGAGCAATCGACGGCAGGCCTCGCACGCGGAATGATGTTATCGCACGCGCCCTCCGTGCAACGGAGATGGACAGCTTCTTTAATTTATGCTTCTGCCGTGTTCCCGGCTAGCGCTCGCGAGCTTTTACTAGCGCGTACAGCATACGATGTGTGTACAAAAGTTAATGACTTGGACGCTATAGGAAAATGACGGCGACGATGAAAACCTGTACGGAGTATCCATATAATTCTTATCGCAATAAAAAAAAATGTGCATAAACTATGGAAGCCGGCGGGCTTTCTTTTTTTTTTTTTTTTGGAGAGCTGCATCGTCTTCGCTGTAAAGAGTTCGTCTATAGGAAGAATCAAATAATCCGGCACTTCTTCCATTGGTTTCCTTCTTCCTTTCACTAGAATTCTTGCTGGCGATATCTCCTCGACGCTTATTTCTTCATAAAGCACGTGTACAATGTTAGCGCTGAGCGTTGAGACTATCAGGAGTTCGAGCTTGTCGGCTACACGCTGTTATTTGCGCTTGTGCAATCGGAAGCTCCCAAAATGGGGCGAAATTAGTTCATCGCGTACGATAATCTTGCGAGGGGAGGAAAAACAAGCGGGCGAATGCATGGCAAAACAGGGTAGGAGATAATTTACAACTGACATTTCTCTATAGACCAGTCGACAGAGTGTGCCCTAATTATGTCATTTGAATCACCATTCTGGCGTCACGAAGAGCGCCAAAAAAAATTAGTTTCGCCACAAGGGCGAAGCAATGAATGCGATAGCAAGAAATTTGAATATGACACGAAGAACGACAAGCAGCTCGATACTTGCAGCTTCCCGCTGAAGCACGAAGAAGGACGCTCCAAGAGGACGCACAGGTATACACAGGACAAGCATGAACTGACAACTATCACAGTTCTTACACCTTTGTGCTCGAGCAACACGCTGAAAGTCTCGACAACGCAGAAGCCGACGCTCTTAGATATTTCTTCTTTTGAAGTGCGGCGCGCGGAATGACCCCTCTGCGTCTCCTGCCACGCGGTGGCGTAAGACGCAACGTGTGCGCGGTGTTTTTTAAGGCGAAAGCCTTTAATGTCTCATGCTCACGTCCATCCGTCCGTCCGTCCATTCATTCGTCTGTCTGTCCGTCCGACCGTGTCCGTCCATGTCCGTCCGTCCATCCGCCCTTCCATCCATCCGTCCGTCCTACCCTCCGTCCGAGCCCTGGCACGGTGCCAGGTGGCCGCCGGGGTGCGCAAACGGGCGCCGGTCACGTCGGACTCAACAGCGCTCGCGCTTTCCTGGCGTAGCGTAGCTGTGCCCAGCGTTTCCAATCATGCAAGGAGAGAAACGCGCGCATCGCGTTCCATTCTGACCGACCCCGCGTCAATGGACTCAGGCGTTTGCGGAACACGCTTTGGAATTTACAAAGTGTCCGTCAATTTAAGCGCTGGAACGCGGATGGCGTTTGCACGATGCGCAAAGCGTGAGAAAATACGAACGCATGCGAACGGAGACAGATTAGTCTCGCGTCTCCCTGCGTTTCGCGGTAAAAAAGTTAAAAAACAAAACTCGCACACATTCCGTTTGTGTGCTATCCCACTGAGAGTGTAAAAGAAAAAAGACATGTCATAGTCAGTCGAATGGCCACAAGCTCTCTGTGAACACACTTTGGAATGTACAAAGTGTCCAATTTTTTCTTCGTTCCACATCAGGAATGGGTGCAGAAAGGGGCCCCTTTTTTGTGCGCGTCTCAAGGGCAGTTTTCAAATTGAAAGAAAATGCAGGATGGTTGCGTGATAGAAAACACGCTCAAGCTCCTCCGAGATCTGCGTACCGCCAGCGGTAATTGGTGTCCATAAATAGCTTGCCGTTAAAATGAGAGAGAGAGTGATTCGAGAAAGAAGAAGAATATAGCGCATGCACGGCGCGTGGCTGAGTGGTCTTACGCAGCGCGCTGCTGAGCGAGGGGTCGCTGGTTCGAATCCCCGGTCGGGTGCATTGTCTTCTGATTTATTTTTCTTTGTTGCTATCGCAATAACAAAAAAAAACGCCACGAGAGAATAACGAGCTCGATGTTGTGTATTCAGATATTGTTTTGGGGCACTTAAAAAGACTGGGTGTGCACACACGGACGCAAGGGAGTAGTCAAGACACCGTAAACGCCGTTAACTGAAAAATTGTACAGCGGCGGAAAAGAAGGTAGACAAAAAAATTAAGGAAGCTTCACACTAGTGGTGCCAAACCTGAAGGAAGTGCGGAGCTGGGCAGCCCTCTTTGTTTCTCTTCGGTTTTCTCTTTCTTTCCTCCTCTCTTTTTTTTTCTGTTTGCGTTTTTTGTGATTTTTTCTCTCTTTATTTCTAATGATTTCTTCCTCTCTCTTTATCTATTTTTTTTCTCGTTTTCTTGCTCTTTCTATCTATCGTCCTATTTTTCCTTTTCTTTCTCTCTGTTTCTATTTTTTGCTTGCTTCCTCTGTTTTCCTATACGTGGTTTTGCCTTTGTTACGCCAAGCGACGACAGCATAAGACAACTTGCGACAGCCGGGGCCCCTGACGTGCTGCGCACTTAATATTATCAAGGCGCTCGAAGACCAACAGGAAGAAGACTTCTCGCATAGGCGTGAACGCGCGCTCAATATCCTACATATATGTATGCGATAAGTGGGTTTGCTTGAGTTTCGCCAAGCTACAACAGTATGCGATGAGAGCGTACGATGACAGCATACAGCGGCCCGGGCTCCTAAATTCCTCCGCACTTAAAATACTTATTTGCACATTACCAGGCAAGAGGCGATATATACCTATCAGTCAGTTGCGCGTGACGGTCTACGTGAGATGTAACTGGTTACTCTCTTGACTTCACTCTTGTGTCAGTGTTTTCACGTCGTGTCGTCTTAACATGAATACCTACCAAGAAGCTAACCGATCAATCATTCTAAATTTTTCTTTCCCTTAATTTCTTAATTTATTTATCGACTTACTCGAGTAAGAATGAAAAGAAAAACGTGCATTAACCCATCGATATATATTACTTATCTATTTTGTTTATCTATGCATGATGTAGTAAGTCCAGAAGTACACGAATATGCTCCAGCTAGTTGGGTCTTCACCTTTTCAGGCTGGAGTACGCCCCAGCGTTGAGGTCAGGTAATACTCTTGGCACTTCTGGAGGATATAAAGAGACAAATTCCGGGGAGCGATTCTCGATGTGTCTATCTGAAGATGTCCACAGCCCATTTCGGCACAGCGCATTCAGTTACTCGAAAAAGCGGTGAGCCGTGATGTTTGCTCGTGAGCACGTCGATGCACTGAACCCGCCAGCACATTCCCAGCGTAAAAAGGAAGTGGACGAAATGTACCCAAAGAGGAACTTTTTCCAGTCTTAACTTGCCTATGAATGTGTCCCAGATGTTTGAGAACGATGCAGGAAATGCGTACCGATCTTCACAGGTGCGTTAGAAGGGCGGCCACATTAAACCTTCTTCGATGGCTTACGCAATCAGAATTTATGCACGGTCTTAGAGATGTGCGCCCAAAAGCGGGTGTCTGGGCGCTGCGTTTGCTGCGTTGAAGCACATTCTGTCCCTCTCATTATTGTAGAGAGTTGTTTTTCATTGTTCTCATTATTGTAGAGAGTTGTTCGCATTATTGCAGAGAGTTCTTCTCATTATTGTAGAGAGTTCCTTCGTGATATCAAAATGACCTTGCGGAAGAAGAACCGCAAACAAGGGGCATGCAGGTTGCCGAGCTCCTGCCAATCAGCTGCGGCCGAAAGGCACAGTCCACTAGGGGGGACACATCGAGAATAACTCCGCAACCATAAAAAAAATGAAACAGGAGAATGCTGGGAACTGTCACCAGAGCATGGAGCACGAGCGGGGAGCGGTGTCGGAGGAGGTTGGTTTATGGACGCTGGGCGCGCGCTCGTGAATTTTCGTTTCTTTTTTTCTTCCCATGAGCTCGCCAAGAAAGAGGAAACGAAACAAGAGCATGGCGGGAATTTTGACACGAGCCCGAAGAGGTAGCGCCTTCAGAGGAGGTTGGCTTATAGATGCTAGGCGCGCACTCTCCTATTTTCTTTGTTCTATGGTTGAAGCAGGTTTTTGGTATTCCGTTCCTCTAATTTGGGTCGAGAGTTAGGAAAACATCGTGACATCAAAATGACGTTGAAGAGGAAGAACCGTAAAGAGAGGGCGCGTTGCTGACCGAGCTCCCGCCAATCAGCGGTGGCTGAAATGGAGACTCCCTTACAGGACACATCGAGAAAGGCACCCCCGGCGGTCATGTATTTTATGTCTAGATTCCATGTTCGGGTTAAAATAAGACTAACGGCGGCGCGCCGCAATTATTGCGCGGCGGCGGCGGCGGCGTGGTCACTCTCGAAACTTCGGCGGCGGCGCGACCGGCGCAGGTCAAAATAGGCGGCGGCGGCGGCGCGGCGCGGCGGCGCACAGCTCTACTCTTGTGTTCGTTGTGGGGTGTTGGCGGTTGCGTCGCGCTCGGAGAGTTCGACGGTTCGACGACCTAGAAACTACGCCCGCTACGCCGCGGTGCCTTAGATATACACGTTAGCGTTGGTGAGCGTGTGGTGCTGCTTTTACGTTTCGCCGCACCCATGAAGTTTGGAGCTGGTCCCAACACGCCGCGACGCCGCGCTGTATTTCTCCGGCCACGGTGCTACGTCGGCTACGTGGCCGGAGAAATACAGCGCGACAATGCATGGCCACCGACTGGGAATGGCGGCCGAGAAGACACAAGGCCTAGCGGATCCATGATATCAATCTTAATCTGGGCAGACATCGGCGCTGGATTCTTTCTCAAGTAAGTCATCATACTTTATTCTGCCGTACCTGTCGCGTGCGCGAAACGCACTGCGCTTGTTGGCAACGGGCTCGATCGTGTTGTATATCGCGCGCACGAAATGTACCGCGAAGGTGGGCTTGGGCGTCAGCCCGCCTGTGCTTTGTGCCAGGCTGGAATTTGGCCGCCATTGATGTCGGGTGCCTGGACGCTCGCACATCGAGTGTTCGCTGCGGTGATGAGCTGCGGTGGCTGGGGGGTTCGCAATATGGGCAGACGCCTCGCCGCTGCGCTGCGACTCGTCCAAAGCGCACTGCGGTTGCCGTCAACGAACTCGCTTAGTATGTCGCGCGCTTGAAGTGCACCCGCAGCTGGCGGGGGGGCTCTAGCTAGCCGACTTATGCTGTGCATCGGAACTCTGTGGAAAGTGGTCGCCATTACCGTTGGCTTCCCCGTCAATCGGTCGCAAGCAGCTCAGCGCCGCTCGTGGCGGCGGCCCCGCGTTCGCTCGCTGTACTCTGCCGCTCGCTCGAGGAACTTGGTGAAAATTTGTAGCCATTACCATAGGTCGGCAATACTTGTGGAGCTCACTCAGACTCACTCATGAAATATATTTTGCGCTTACGGCTCACTCACTCGGACTCAGACTCAAGAAAATTTTCTTCAACCGAACTCACTCGGACACAAACTCACCAAAACATTACTCACCTGGTCTCACTCAGACTCAGACTCACGCCTCGATCTGAGTCTGAGTGAGCCCTGAGTGAGTCGACTCATGAGTCCGTTAGCCTAGAATTATCTTTTTTTCGACCATGCTGTCAATGCTTTATAACATCAATATCTCACATAATCAGTGCTCTTCTTGGCGCCTTTTGATATAGTACCTTCGAATACGAGTTATGAGTGCTCGTAAACAACGAAGGTCATTTTTATTGAAAGAGATGGCAACATAAGATATATTTATCAAGAACTTCCTTAGAAGATTTCGCGGGGGGGGGGGGGGGGGGTCAATGCACTCCCCTACTTAATTCGCGCCTCTGATCAATAAATATTGAAATGGTGCATGAAATACACTGCTTTGGAAGACGTGTGAGTAGACGTGAGTATAAACGTGAATCCAGGCAAGGCTGGTAGTAATGTTGAAAATGAGTAGATATGAATATAGGTCGGCAAATAAATTAAAGCTCACTCAGACTCACTCATGAAATATATCTTGTGCTTTGGACTCACTCGGACTCAGACTCGTCAAAATTTTCCTGAGCGGAACTCACTCCGGACTCACACTCGCAAAACTGTCCCTCAACCAGACTCACTCGGACTCAAACTCACCAAAGTATTACTCTCCCGGACTCACTCAGACTTAGACTCACGGCTTAATATGAGTCTGAGTGAGTCCGAGTGAGTCGACTCATGAGTGAGTGCGCCGACCTATGGCCATTACCGTCTGCTTGCTCGGCGCTCGCTCGGAAGCAGCTCTGCGCTGTTCGTGGCGGCGGCCGCGCGTTCGCCCGCTCTTCTGTTCGAGGATCGCTGGCGGCAGAAGCTCCGGGTTCGGCCCCGCGTTCGCTTGCTCGAGCTGTACGACGCCGCTTGTTGGCGGCACGGTGGTTCACGGTGCCTCGGCGTGGTGGCTGCGGCTGCCGCACTTGAGCTGTTGCGCTATGTGGCTCGAAATGCGTGTGATGATGTATGACATCACGATGAAATGATTTGCATGCCATATTTTAGACGTGTGTTTTTATTTCACCTTGCACGTATTTGCCATGTGCGTGTATCTTCATCCTCTCTGTCACGTGTGGCTAACTATTTGCAATCTGTTTGTGCAGCCGTTGTCCACAACGTGCAGAAAAGCTGTGTGCGCTGGTGTGTGCAATGCCAGTCATCTATCGCATCCGTTGGAACAGCTTCTCAAAGACGACTGTACGAGATATGACAACGTGGCTGCACCTAGATTTCACATCTGGCAGTGAATTCACTGAAAGAATGCAGACATTTTATGTGTATGTAGAAAAATAAAACATCATTGTCTCACTTTTGTCTTACGTTGTTGCATTGACTGCGAAAGCAGTGATCCACGAATGAATAAATATCTTTTCGCTTGTTCTTTTCCGCGCCATTTCTTGCTCACTGCGGAGAAAAACACGCGAAAAATGTATTAAGTCTTGCGGAGAGTAACTGTAGAAAATTATCCCTGGGGATTAACGCATAATTTGAACTGGGGATAAACAGTTCATCCCACTGGAGTATTTGAGTGGACCAACCGTTAAGCCTGTGAGGTGCAACTGTGGGGACTAACGGTTGCCCGGTAAGGTGTAAATGTGGGGACTAAATGTTAGTCCATTGAGGTGCAACTGTGAGGACCAACGGTTGCCCGCTAAGGTGTAAATGGGAGGACTAACTGTTAGTCCCTTGGTGTGATCTGTGGGGACTAACTGTTAGACCCGGTGCCGTTAGTCCTTAAAGGGACTAATGGTTGTGGCAGCCCCATTAGTCCCCGAAAGGACGACCTACACACCGTTTTAACACCCTTTTGCCTTAGAGTGTAGGGCGGGCGCTTGCTTGCATTTTACGGTACTCATTTTCCTCCCCTTGTACTGTTTCTGTACTATGCTGTCTTATGAGTACTAAGTGGAGGCGCCTTTCTTTCCTTGAGGACCACTATTGTGTGCACCAGCAAGAACACATAACGATTCCTTCCAGACAAAGAAACGCAGCTGCGATCAGGTTTTTCGCGTTATCGGCTGGGTAAGAACTATGACTGGATAATTTATTGAAGGCGGGAAGGATAAAGGTACCGAGGATTTGGAACGAGAGAGCGAAGGTAGCGTGAAAAAAAAAAAGAAAAACCTGTGTCCAATGTAGTCCTGAAGCTCTGAAGAAGCATTTCAAAACAGTGTCATGGAAATGATTACAGAGAGGCAGCTATTCTATATTTGCCGCTTGGTGTTTCCAGGACATCCTGATAGCTCTAGTGATGTATCGGCGAGATATACATAGTAGAGGTAAGAGCCAACATAGAAGGAAGAAAGTAGATGGGCTCGAACGCGCATCGGAGCGCATCGGCGCAGGGTTTCACTACGAAAAAGCATTTGAAAATGTCTTGGATGGTGATCAGGAGGATGCGAGGGCTCTCATGTTGCAGACTGTGTTGTGAATAAATCTTTGTGCTTAACAGAAAGAGAAGGATTATAACGGGAGGCAAAGAAACAAAGGAAAACGTCACCTACCGTCGGCTTGTTGGTACGCGTGAGCGACGCAAGGACGAGGCATGTTGCTAGGGATCCCGATACCAAGTAGCCTTTTTTCCTCGGTCAACTTGGTGGACTGGGGACTGGTTTCCCCCTTTCCTCTCCCTCTCCGCACCTCATTCGTGCAACGTATGGGAGCGGGCTAGTTGGTATTCCATATTGATACACTTAAGCGCAAGAAAAAACATAAGACAGTAATCGACGAGGACAAGCGCTACTTCCAACTGAGCTTTATTGCTGAAACACATAAATATATACACCCGAACACACGTGATCGCACTTAAATCTGTTAAAATCTGAGGTAAAAAAATCAAAACCCGAGAAACGCCACAAACTAAGGAGAAAAGCCACGTGCGGGAGAATGTAAGTAATCTAGTTCTTTTTTTGTTAGTGCGATTGATGGCTTGCTGACGCAGCTTCCACTAGCTATCTCCGCAGCTTCAATGATGATTCTTGTGCTATCGTTAGCGTGAGTGGCGAGCACTGAGAGCAGTGAGCCGCCAGAAAGCCATCATTGCCTTTCTTTACTGCTTGATTATGTTCGAGCAGCCGCACATTCAGGCATCGGCCTGTTTGCCCGACGTAACACTGACCACAAGACAATGGAATGCGGTAGACTACGCCCCTAGCACACTCAACAAATGCTTTCCGGTGCTTAATTTTACAACAGTTTGAGGGGCGTTCCACCGGACTAGTTCTGGAACAAAGCTGAGACAATTTATTGGGGGGCCGAAAAAAACCACTGAAACACCGGCTCTTTGGCCAATCTTTTTGAGATTGTGTGAAATGCCGTGCAGATAGGGAATCATAGCCACCTTCTTACGTGAAATTGCCTGAGAATCAGTGCTCATGGCATCAGTCCGCGAACCCTTGCGCAGGTTCTCTGAAACCTATATGAGCAGGTGGCGAGGGTAACCAGCTGCCTTCAAACGAGCTATCTGTCTGCTGAAGCTTTCTTGTATTGAATGGTGACAAGACTTGTTCAATGCATTATGCAAACATGCACGAATAATGCCACGCTTGACCAGCTTACTGTGGGCAGAGGCAAAAGGCAACAATGGTTTTTTCGCGCGAGGCTCATACATCCAGCATAAATGTTCACTTGAGAAGGAAAGCCTCAGGTCAAGGAACCTTAGGAACCCATTTTCCTGGATCTCGTGTGTCAAAATAAGCGGCTTTAAGCAAATTTTGAACAATTCCAAGGCCTGCTGAAGGGAACATTCGAAGGCAGAATCATCGCAATGAAACAAAATTAGATAATCGTCCACGAAACGAAAGCATTTGCTGATGCCTGTTCCCTGCAAACAATCGTGAACCTTTGTTTTTGGCGCACTTGGACAGAAAGGTTCACGATCGTTTGCCTAACCGCTTAACGAGATAGTGCGATTGCCGCAACACATCTCCGATTACACTTATAACAAACAAACTAACATTTTCCTGCTAGGTTGGCGCGAGCACGAAGAGACAAAAATCTGCATTTCTAAGCAAAAAATAAAAATACTGGATACCAGAATTAGTTAAAACGTGAACAAAAAACATACAATTTCGTGGTTCAAGTGTGGCGTGGCGGGTATAGCGTGGCAGACTCGGGATTTGAAGTGTGTCGAGGTGGTAGGTTCGACTCCCGCCGGCGCATTTTTTTTTTTTTTTTGTCGCCGTGCTCCTGTTGCAGCCTTATCACGATGTGGGCATGACCAAAGTTTTTAAAAACAATTTAAAATCCCGAGGATAGCGCCACTGGGTTTTCCAATAGGGCCAAGTTTTGTCATTGCAGAGGAAGTGCCTTCATGTATGTGAAGCTTATGGAAAGACAGCGAGATTTCTTGCCAAAGTACACGCACGACGGCAGTAGCTGTGTACTACACTGAAGCACCGACGCGTTCACCAACTATCGTGGTACGATTTCGTTGTACCCGCGATACAACACATATATAAAGAGAGAACAGCTCCAATGAAGGCTTTGTCGTGGGGAAGGTTCACTGTGGCGGCGGTGTAATAGAAGCTCTCTGCATGACAACATATAAAGCCGACATGGATAATTGTACAGAAAAGTTCCTCCTTACAGAAAGTTTAATGCCCAACATGCTTATCGCCGTGCCTTTTAATAGGCTACTGAAACTGCTGACGAACGTCAAAAATAAGACGGTGTATGGTGCCACCTGGAAATAGCGATCTCGGGACTGCCGCGACCTACAATAATGCTCTAGGCATACGCATCCCGTACTGATCTCGCAGCGAAGATCTTCGCTGGTCCCACACCTTTACATAAAGAAATGACACGGAGTTTCTGCACAAAATTAGTAAGGATAACGGGACTTCATAAGTAGCGGCCGTGCGTTGAAAGTTGTAGCGCTAAAGTTTTGATAACAATAACGCAAATGATGCTCACGTGAGAACTAGGATGGCAAGTTCTTATACTTGTGTCGCCTAAACCTAAACACGACATTCCCTACGCCAACATTGCCCAAATTTTCTAGTTGTCTTTGATTTTATATATATGCCGGTTTTTATTTGCCGCAGCAAGTTTATCGGTACTAATGGGGTATTTCCTGTCGCCGTAAGATGAGGTAACAGCGTTAAATCTTAACATCACCCCGAGTCTTGTATGTTCTATGCCAGGGGGTCTCAAACTCGCCTCAGCCAGCGGGCCGCAGTCACACAGTTTAGTCCCGCAAGGGCCGGGAAGAATGTAGAGTGAGGGGGGGGGGGGGGGAGTTTGTAAAAATCGTCAGCAGACGTTGCCATTTGAAAAAAGACATTTCCAAAATATCATGTACGGGTTATTTCTGAAGGATATTTGGTACCAGGATTCCAACAGCGTATCGATAGACACCTCCAAAATGACGAAATTCGGGACCCCGATTCTGAAATACATCTTTTTTTTTTTTTTTTGTTTCGCGGTTATGTTTCAACACCTGGTGTTTACATTGGGTGCTGCACGAAAACAATGCTTTAGATCAGTCATGCTTGTCTACTCATGAACATACTTATTAAGGAAATAAAAAAAAATGTGGAGTGAAGACGGTCATGTCCGGTAGCGGGCCGCAAATGAGAGCCTCGCGGACCGCATGCGGCCCGCGGGCCGCGTGTTTGAGACCCCTGTTCTATGGAGTAAAACCGTGGAGGGGCTGCCGGCGATCGCAGCTGGAGGCGAGAGGAAAAGCGCCGGCCTTCTTTCATGGAGTGACGCTTTCATTTGGTGTATACTTGGAATATAATGCATGGCTGCGCTAAAAAACACGCGCAAGGAAGAGGTTTACAGAGAATGGGCGCCCGTCCTGTGTACTTCTCCTCCTTGTGCGTGGTTTTTAGCGCAGCCTTGCATTATGTTCCTTCTTTCGTCGCACGAAATGCCCACAGGGCGTGGATGCTCCATGAGGAGGGAGGAGGTGCTGCGTCGCTGCGGCTAGAACTGCATACTTGATGGGCCGGGCGCAGTTTCACGTGCCGCATCTAGACAGGAATCAGCACACACCTAATGCCTTTACTGCTCAGATTCCGTCGAAGCGATAGCCTGAACGAAAGTGCCTCTGGTCGCACAGCGGTGGTGCTTCCTTACGTCAGCGTTTTGTTGAACTACACCAGATCAGATGCTGATGTATTGAGCTTCTACCATCAGTTCGTATAACATTTCTGTTGGTCTCACGTCCACTGTTTCTGCCCTTTCGCAAAAATGCGACTTCAGTTGTAGTACGCGTGTTGCAATGATTGAAGCTCACAAACAGCTGTAGAATATGCGGACATGCCGAAATTAACATCGAAGATGGCTGGCTGACTCTGCGAAATAACGCGAAAATCCGTGCAGTAGTTAATATGCAGCAGCGAAATTTCACGCTTTTATATGCCCAAAAATTAGTAATTATTTACGCGAATACACAAAATAATACTCACCTCAAATACCACCTAAGCCTTATTTTATAAAATGCCACCATGGTCTCAATAGTAGCCATGTTCTTATATTTTTCCTGAAGTTCACAAGAGATTGACATGTTTGGTGTTCATGTGTCAACATATTCGTTACAGTTTAATCAAATAAAGAAAGGCGAACGTGCAAGTAATTGCTCTATCATTCAATAGTAAGTAATTCATTGTAAGGTGTCCGGTCTGTCCAGCCTTTTGTATTAAAGCAGTAAATATTGGAACTTCTTATATAAAATAATTTAAAATATTCGAAATTCTCTAAAGTAACTATTGTATGCCTTATAGGAGGACCAGGAGGTAAACGTCGCTGATCGGTGCCACAGCAAGGAAACAGACCTCAAGAATTAATCGCATAACGTTGCTCTCCACGAGAAAAATAAAGAATGTATCGTCTGTCAAAAGACGTTCCTGCTGTACGACTGCTGAAGCAAACAAGCATTGCTTTGGACAGAACATTTGCACATATACCGTGCCTATATTTATTTTCGAACGTTCGTGTCTTTCTGGCTAAAACTTAAAGCAAAATGTATCTGTGTATACTCTGAATATTTGCCTCTATGGAAGTTTTCTTCTATGAAACCATCTTGCAGGAATAAACCCTACATCATACGTATTATCCAGAGCAACAGGAAAGGACAGTGTAATGACAGAACTGAGGCACCCAACTAAAAACAAACAGTGTCTCTCCCAACGAATTGCTCAAATGCATACGCTGTAAATGCGCTATTTGCACTATTCAAGGAGATTCGCCTGGTGAATAAGGCAAATAGCGAGTCAGTAACTAAACACCCTGAATCATACATCTACCAACCGCATGGATGTCTAGCAACACAAATAATGAAAGCTTTGCCGCGTGGGCGAAGCAGTGAATGCGATAGCCACCTGATCGAATAATATACTAAATAAGCCAAGAAGGTCGCTTCTTTATGAGTGATAGGCCGTCTTATTTCGCTAATAAGGTCACTGCGTTGATGTGCGCGAAGTAACCATCGTACTGCCTGTAGCTTCCACGCAAATTTAGCAGAGGGAGCCCTCGCCACCCATCCCCCCCCTTTCCGGAAGAGAGCAAGGTAAACGACTTGGGAACTGTCTGAAAACCTAGAATATTTTTCATTAAATCATTACAAACGTGAGGCAAGATAGAAATAAAATTAAGCGAAAATAAAAGCCCTTTCATGGCCACTAAGTTTAACGGGGTCAAGAAAAAACAAAAATAAAGGGAAGATTAATTTTTAAAATATACCAGACCAATGCGGAACAGGCGGAAGCTGGGGGGTGCGGCATCAGCGGAAGCTGGGGGTGCGGCACTTTGGAAGGTCTCGTTATGCGACTAAGGCAAGTACCGTTACGAATACACAATGCGCCATAAATCATGTAGCGCCATAAATCAAGTAGCGGCGTACCGAATACGCGTCTCTCAGGCAGTATGAGCGGTTTGTCCTTTTCGTGGCTGATGGATAGATCGTGGAACTTTATTTAGAGTCCTGAGAGAAGCGACTCGCGCGCAGTTGGCTGACGATAAAGAATTGTGGCCCTAGCACATTGTTACATTGCTACCTTTAAACCCTCGAGTCGTTACATCATACGCATTGTGCGACGCAAGGTGCTGTTGTACTTCTCAGCCATGGTATATTACACCTGTTAACCTGATCCCATGCCCGACATGTCGCCTGCATAGGATCGTTTTGCTAAGAGTTTGAAGCACCGGCGTGGCTCGGTTGTAAAATATTTTATATTCACGCAGATTTCCCAACTTGAAACCCCGCTCGATCCAGGATTATATTTTAGGTGTGCGCGATAGCGGTTACGGGCAGTGGTGACGGCGGCGTACAACTACGCCGCCAAAACCGGCTGTTGTGATCTCATAATAGCTGTCGCTGTAATAAATAATAACGGGGAGGTTGGGGAAAGACCTAGTAGCAGCCAATCACGGTCATGAGAAGGGTGCAGGGTATCAGGAGCACACATTGGTTCTTTTCTTTAGGTGAAGTCGAAGAGACTCCGTGCCTCAGGGAGCGATTGCGTTCCTGTATACGCCTAGTACTCGCCTTCTCTTTTTCTCGGTCTTGTCCCCGTTCCCTACCAACCAGTTTGCGGTAGCCAATCGTACTTTCCTCTGGTTAACCTCCCTGCCTTTCCTCTTCGCGCTTTCTCTCTCTCTCTTTTGTTTAGGTTCTCGTCTTGCTTAGACTTCTGGCATTGTCTTGTTTCTTTTTGCCGTTAAAAGTTGTTATCACATGGGTTTGACTTGAGTTACATATATTTCATTAGTACCCTCAATCGCTTGCTTTTGAAATAAATACTTAAGGAAAATCTGTCAGAGATTCAAGAATACCATAGTATTGGTATTTTCGTGTTAATATGTTTTTTGATTCACGCATGGCGTATTCTTCATTTCTAACAATCACTTTTATTCTGCATTTGTGATAGCATGTTTTTGCTGCATTTTATGCCTTAATGGTTTCCTCTGAATGAATTTCGCTCTAACTTTCCGACAGGAAATGCCTGCTGTATTTGCGGTGGCGTTTGTCCCAATAGCACGCATGCTAGGGTGTCTCTATGCCAGCGCTTCTAATGCTGGCATAGAGGCACCCTAGAGCATACACAAATTGCGCGCCACCTATTGCCGGACCTCGGGTCAGTTCCCGAACGCCAGCCAATAAATTGTGCCATGTACGCAGAGCCCGAGTACTTCAAACCGCCAGGACACGAAACACCGAGTCTATTCCAGAAACCGCAACTTGCTTCCATCACACCGCCAACAGGCCACAGACCGTCGACAACCTACACCCACGGAAGGTACCAGGATGTTCTACCTGCTTCCCTGGCTCTCCGTGTGCTGACAACGCAGGAATGTTATTGAAAGCTCCAGGTCTTCGGTGGAAGCCAATATGAGCGACAGGAGGCGAATGAACAGGCAGTCAGTCAGAGTCAAATTGCAAGAGCTATATGACGAGCCAATGTGGAAAAGAGCCACTGCGCTGCGGTAAGCAAGACACATTAAGAGCTGCTTCAAAGCCATTACCTCCCGACTCGGAACAACAATGGTTAATATCAAGCACATTTCAACCATTTGGATGTTCGCTCATGCGTGTATTACCGGGCACTGTTGCGACATTTCGTACTGTGTGATGTCACGGTGTTTGTGCGTATAACTAGAGCAATGTGCATCTATTTAATCGTATTGATTGGCCTGAGGTCAGAATTCGCATTTTTTGGTATTTTGTCAACTCGTGCCTTTTACTCGGTCTTTGTATCGCAACCGACGACACGACCGCTGACGCATCAAAGGTACCCACTCTTGAATGGTCAGCGCTTTCGAGGGCAGTGTCGGGGGGGGACTTATACTTCATTCCTTGGACTCTGACGGGCGATTGCCTCTCATTACGATTTTAGCGTTAATTGTTTACGGCGGATTAATTCATGTGATCGAGGCTATGCATTTCTAGTATATATTTAAAAGAAGCTGCAAGTGTAATGATAGTCCATTGCGGTGTAGGAACGATCTTTTAAATAACACTGCATCATAATGAACCTTCAACTGCGCCCTGAAAGTGCCTAACTTTTTTCATCTGGAAACTCCATGAACCCTCATTTATCGTTGTCTAAACTTCGCTGGACAACTTATCACCGTCAAAACACACAACGAGCTTTTTGGAATAGTTTTTGACACTGAAAAGACTACAGCGTAGAAAGCGGGCGCAAGGTCTGGTGGTCGCTTCACAAGTGAAGATATATTGCGATTTCCGATGGAAATTTCTGCTGGACATTGTGGAAAAAAAACTTTTACCAAGTCGCACGAAATCATTTTCTTGCCATTTTACCCCGTAATAGCTGAAGCACTGCGTCAAGGTATGAAACTGGAGGGTAACTTAACCTAGCCTCTCAGCGGCTATGCTACATCGTGGAAATATGCAAAATGCAGAGCATTAAAAAACACCCGAGTCAACACAAGTTTGCCTAGAGAATTAGTGTCCTACTACGCTGAAACGAAACAATGCACTGTTAATCTTCTTTGAAAGAAAACAAAGTCGTTTCCAGTATAAATAGCGTTCAAAATATGAGAACTCTCCTATTTTTGAAAAATGGCATTTCGATAACATATTTCTCGACGGCATTGTGCTGCACGTAAAAGCGTATTAAATATTGCCCGAGAACAAAAGAAATTTTGCTTCATTTGATTAAATCTTGAAACAGTGTTCCTAGTACAATATGCGGTCACATTTTTTTTTCAGGTATTAAAAATGCAAAGTCACCCACTACGGCATTTTATTGGAATCCCATCGCACTTTTGGCCCGCAAAGACAATGAAATTACCAATCGTATGGCCGCGCACGCTCCTGTCAGTTTTATGTAACCCGCCCCGTTACATCTGTAACGCAATGCGCCCGGATACATGAAAAACTTCCCGATTGTTTTAGGCTCTTCCGATAAGATTACGCGCACAACGTGGACATTACAGCATTCTGGAACTTACGCGTCCCCCCAGCGAAAACGCTGTAATCTATTGATGCTGCATGTATAAATACCGACGTGCTTTACCGCTTCTCAGATCGCCGACGACCGATGTTTGTGCTTGAAATTTTCACTGCATTTTGTGGGTTGCTTCTTTTAGTCGTTTGTCCAATAAAGTGCTTCATCTTTACCGGATGCGCTTCGCTTTCTTCGCCGTCAATAGCACGTGACGCTAATAATGCGCTAGTGCCATGCTGTTTTAAAAGGCCAGCTCAGGCGATTTTTGACCATGTCAAAGTATTGGTGCTTTTACGTTCGTGAGACGCTCCTGTCATAGGCCTGATAGCAGAAATACTCGGCAAAGTGTACGATAACTTCAAGTAAGCGAAAAGCGCAACACCAAAACCGAAAGCCAATTAAATGAGTGGTACTGTCTTCGCGAAACGAAGAAGTTGGAAAAAATTACACCATCTCCCGCTAAAGGGAACCATGTGTAGATGTGAAGCAGCGGGTTCTAACGCTTACATTGGCGGTGGCGTTGACGCTGGTGCTCATCGCAGCGTTGCGCAGGACAGAAAACTGGGGAGGCGCAAAGCACGCAGTGATGGAGCGGTGTTTCCTACTGGAACATGCCAATCGCTGCTAATGGGCAATGAGAGACAGAAGACTCCGACTGGACACAGAGACCCGCAGTCCGCTTTTAGTTAACGCGCACGCTGCGAATTTTTATTGTTCAACAACACACAGGAGAAATCTCCCACCGGCACCACCTTGGAGGTCAAGATCCATTGCCATATATACGGGGTGGCTAGTGAACGGTTGAGCAGCGCGAGCAGTCGGTTTTATCAACCAAGAAACTTGCTAGCAGACGCTGCCTGCGTCGGCGTCGCGAGGCGAGAGAGGGGGGGGGGAGAGAAAGGGGGGGGACGCGCATGCGCAGTGGGAGTGTGAACGCCGTGGGCAGGGATGCCTAGAGGAGAGAGGGGGGAGCGTAGGAGAGGAGAGAGAGGGGGGGACGCGCATGCGCAGTGGGAGTACGGACGCCGCGGGCAGGGATGCCTAGAGGAGAGAGGGGGGAACGTAGGAGAGGAGGGGAGGCGCATGCGCAGTGAGGGTGTGGTTGCCGCGGGGAGGGATGAGGAGAGAGAGGGGGAGAGGAGGTTTTTTATTTTTTTGAAAGGTTTGCGCATGCTCAGTAAGGGTGGTCACGCCGGCACACCACCACCGGAGTAAGGTTCGCCATAAGATGCTTCACATCTAAAAGCCGGAAATCTTGCAAGGCATGCCGGTCCCGCCAGCGCGGAGTGTCAAAGCTGCGAAGGCGGAGAAGAGCAGGCGCTCAGGGGCATGGTGACCCCCTAACAACAGCCGTGCCATGTATGTGACTGACCGTGCTATGTGCCCAAGCTCTTCGTAGCTATCGGAAAATGAGAACTGAGATTTGGATGCATATGGTGGCCAACTCACATCGTCATTTCTCATCGATGAAGTAGGACCAGGGCTGGGCAGAGATACTCAAAAGAAGTATTCCGCCATAGAGATATCGCAATACACGTGCCGGAAGCCTCAAATACAGATACTGGGATACATTTTTTTTCGACATAAAGGGATATTTCAAGAAATCTTCTACAAAAACACAAAAAAAAAGTATTCCGGATACAGCCACAGGAATACAGATGCCAGTACACATATATCGAAACGCATTTCTATTTTAGGGACGCTGAACCTCCCCAAGAACACTGATTAAGTGCAGCATAAGGATGTGAATTACGTTGCAGTCCATTATGTTGCAGTGCATTACAAAAAAATATACATTTATTTTACACAGATCTGTTTTACTGAAAATGTTCTTGCGTTATTTGCACTTAAGGGGGCCCTGCAAAACTTTTCCAAGTAGCCGTGGAATGCATTCACTAAAGGAGCTTATTGCTTCAGGAATTCGCCCCCGCAAACAATTTTAGAATCCGTCCACTACGAACGGAGTTACAAAGATTTGTCGCACGCTGAAACTGCATTCTCTCTTCCCTCGTCCCGACAAGAGCGCTGGAAGCTAAGCAGGGAGGGATCGCATGGGGAAAGAAAATACGCCACGCGCGCCTCGTGACCTTGAGCAATTTTTTTTCTTCGAATATGCGGCCTTTTAGTGCGCGCGCGCACGCGTGCAGAAGTCGCGGCCTCCCGCGGCGGCCCCAGAAACGACGGAGCCCCCCATGCTCACATATTAGCCAATGGCTGATACAATAGATGTGACGAGTGATATTTGAGCTTGAAGCGTCATTTGTCGAGAGAAGAGAAGGCAATTTTAGCTCACTTTGAGAATTCATTGTGAATTGCAGGCCGCGTGCTGCGCTATAATATTTGGCTCGCGTGTTCTCGGGAGCATCGACTACCGATCGGAAGCGTTTTGAGACCATGCTCAAAAAGTGTTGTAGAGCCCCTTAAACAACAGTAGCTTCTCAACTAGGCTGTATTTTATACATGGTCGGTCCGGCCTCAAAACGAGCCTTGAAAAATCTCGAAATGGCGGGCCGCCCAGAAAAAATTAGAGGTGCTACACCGGCTATCAGACATGGCAATTCTCATTGGCAGAGGCCGGCAATACGACCCCCCCCAATTCTGCCGTCATCGACGTTGGGAGTTGCACCACATTGGCTGTTCTGCGCGTGTGGCGAACCCTTTGCGCCCTCCCAGGGCCGCCAAGCGGAGGCGCACAAAAATTTACTCATTTCCCTTTTGGAAACAGTCAGTGCATTTGCGACAAAATGTATCGAGATACTCATGTCCCACAAAGTATCGAAATATAATCGATACATCGCAAAAGTGTTTCACGACTGAGATACAAGTACATTGATTAAATGTATCTCGATACAGAAATAGTTACACGAAAGCACCTGTAAGTTACTATCATGATACTACTGTATCGCAATACTGCCCAGCCCTGAGTAGGACACAGCTGCTTAGTCATTTGCTATGACATCCGAGATAGCGCGCCGGCGGGTTTCTCTCCGGCCGTCCCAATCGCACGGAGAGAGTGTAATTTCAGAGGTGGACGTGGCCTGATCCTCCTCCGCACCGCGGCGCTCGCCACTGAGGGTCGGAAAGGCGGCCGCGCTGTTCGTGCGGCTTTCATGAGGCAAGGAAAAATGGTTTTAGGCGTTTATACAACCGTCTACTGATTTGGAAACGTCAGGCCAAGGTGTACGAGAGGGAAATGGCATGCTAGGGCCTAATTTTTCTGAAATGCGCTTTTTTATTTGCTGTAAATATGCGCCTCCCGTATTATAGCACTTAGAAGTGCGATGGCTCTGCAAGAGATCCGCATGTGCTGGAAACGCACCATACGAACCCCGAGCTTACGAGCTCGGGAACACTGTTTCGGGACATAATAAACGTTTATTTCATCATCATTATCAGTCTTGTGACCTCCGTGTTTTCTGTGGAAGCGTGACATGAGAAGACACCGCGATAAAACATCAGATCGCCACGTCGGAAACGACTGATCGCCGACAATCCCACGATTGGAAGAGCATCAGCGACTGGAAAGCGGCGCAATACAAATACGCATGTGACCGGAGCACCTTTCGAAGGCCACACTTTTCAAAGGCCGCACTTCTGTACGCTCGGCGGCGCCAGGTAAGCAAGTAGTACTTCGCCCGTATCGAAGAGCGCAAGAACGCGGAGGAACCGAATGCTGTGAGACTAACTTGTCAGGACCGCATCGCGCTAGCCATGAATATGATCTCCAATAAACTACATTATTCTATCGATAACACACAGTATGAAAAGAAGCATCAACTAAATTGTGCCTAAATTTATTACATTAAAAAAAAAACTTGATAGTCCCGGTCACATCAACGTTCGGGAAGACCAGCCACATAGAATAGAAACAGAACTTTTCGAAGCTCCGACGTGCAAATGTGCCTACCCTACCTGAAAAAAAACTAGTGATAGTCTCGGTCACGTCAACGTTCGGGAAGACCAGCGATATGGAAACTGAACTTTTCGAAGCTCCGCGGTGTATTCACAGGCGCCACAACAGTAGTGGTCGTGATACTAACAGCACAAAAAGCCGGCAGATCCCACAGACTGTGGGAATCGATGTAATGCGAAGCAGCCAGGAAGGAGCAAATCCTGCTTTACATAATTTTGCATGTCATGTTTGACATGTTAGGACCTGTCATTTATGTTCGTCCTACAGTCACGTCACTCAATACCAAGTTTGGTGTATATCAAGCTAACGAAACGGGCGCGAGCGCGCCATGAGCGTGGCATGCAAGTCATGTCGCACATGACAAGTCATGATTTTCATATTACCACTTGTCATTTATGTTCGTCATACAGTCACGTCACTCAATCCCAAATTTGGTGTATATCAAGCTAACGAAACGGCCGCGAGCGCGCCATGAGCGTCTAATGCAAGTCATGTCGCTCATGATATGTCATGATTTCCATATTACCACCTGTCATTTATGTCCGTCATACAGTCACGACACTCAATACCAAGTTTGGTGTATATCAAGCTAACCAAACGGCTGCGAGCGCGCCATGAGCGTGGAATGTAAGTCATGTCGCACATGACAAGTCATGATTTCCATATTACGACTTGTCATTTATGTTCGTCATACAGTCATGTCGCTCAATACCAAATTTGGCGTATATCAAGCTAACGAAACGGCCGCGAGCGCGCTATGAGCGTGGAATGCAAGTCATGTCGCTCATGAAGTCATGATTTTCATATTACCACTTGTCATTTATGTTCGTCATACAGTAATGTCACTCAATCCCAAATTTGGTGTATATCAAGCGAACGAAACGGCCGCGAGCGTGCCATGAACGTGGTATGTAAATCATTCTTTTCATGACAAGTTAGTCATGATTTTCATAATATGACCAGCTATTTATGTTCGTCATACAGTCATGTTATGTCGTAAAAAATTTGGTATAAATCCCATTAACGATACGGCCAGGAGAGCATAAAGTCGTAGGCGGCTAGATAGATAGATAGATAGATAGATAGATAGATAGATAGATAGATAGATAGATAGATAGATAGATAGATAGATAGATAGATAGATAGATAGATAGATAGATAGATAGATAGATAGATAGATACGCTCAAACTCGCCGAAGTTCGCTAAGAAATGCTTCGCATTTAAAACAGATTTGCATGTGGCACGGTGTGTGCTCAGCGGTGACGCCAGAATTTGCTCTCCTTTTCGCAGAACGGCAGCGACAATCTACGCAAGGTAACCGCGCCAACGCAGCAGCATGAGCGCGTTACAAAGAAATAAGGTCGAGCGCACGCTGGTGAGGTACGCTGAGCCGACTAAACTCTGCACTCAGCGCTCGGCATGCTCTCTCCTCGTCATGTCGCCGACGCGGCGGATCTGGCGCGAGAACTGCGCTCGCACAACGAACAATGCTTCGCACTCGCCCGTAAGGCTTCCCCAGTTTCCCTTTCCAGCTACCTCTTATGAAACCGCAAAAGCAAGGGACAGGGAGGAGAGTAGAGGCAGTCGCCATACGTCTAGACTGAACGTCGCCGGTGCTCTGACGGCTCCGCACAGGTTACTGGCGCGTTTTATTCATTTATGGCCGCCCATTTGCATAGTGAGCTTTACGGTGTTTTGTAGATATCTCGGGCGTTTTAAAAACGAACATTGAACGAACGAACATCGAAAAATTTACACCATATTCCCAAAGGGAACCCTGATGGGATGCGAAGCAGCAGCGTTGCGCATGGGAGTGGTGGAGAGGGTGAAGCGAGAGAGAGGTGACACGTACAGACATTTTTTAATGCGTACTTTAGGCGCGCGTCAGGCGGCAGCTGCGGGCGCTCCGGCGAGCGCGCGGCAGGCGAGGGAGAGAGTGACGTCAGCGCGCACTGCGAGGGGAGCGTGACGTCAACGCGCAGCTGCGGCGTGACCTACTTGGCACCGCTCCAACACCTGCGCTGCGGCGAGGGGGAGCGTGTTGCGGCGCCTTCGTACGCACGGAGGGAGGGACAGCGTTACACAGCCTAGTCAAATAGCTGCTTCGCATCTAAAAACGAACAGTGAACGAACCATTGTGCGCGCTCGTATACGTTTCTGCCGCGGTTTCCTATCTCCTGAGGTCTCCACTGCCGGCGGAATCCTCAGTTGGTGCGCCCTCTCGCGGTAGCCGGGCGCACGGCGCATTGCACTTTTTTTGCTGGGGAACTCGGCGATTGGGATGGCCGGAGAGAAACCCGCCGGCGCGCTATCTCGGAGGCCATGTATTTGCTTACCCGGTTGCGCATTCCACCGTCAGATGGCGCCACCTGTCCAGGCAGCTGAAATTTGTGGGGCCACGATCGCATAAAGTGCCATCGCTGAAAACTTTGCGGACTAACTAAAGCTTCCCAATATTGCTATAGGAGGAGTGCAGAAGTTTGGCAATAGCGGCGTTTAAGATCGCGTCGGCAGGGCCGAAGGATTTTAATATATGTCAAGTAAGAGCCATGTATCGCACGACGCGCTGGGCCCGGTCACGGTGGTTGATTACGTGGTTGATTATTTTCGTACCTTGTTATTTCTCCACCAACCACGCTGGTGTGAGACCTCTTAAAGGTTTTTTTTTTTTAATTGTCTTTCACTGGTAAACCAGGTTTGTCGGCATGATCTTAAGCTTTTTCACAGCTGTGTATTTTTGGCACATATATATATATATGTACAGGTGATGGCAACAAAGACTACCTTTAGTCATCGCCCGTGGTGTCTACTTTGTTTCATCGTCCGTGTGTCGCTGCGCTGCTCTTCCTCAACAACTTGTCGCACCCCCCGCCTTCCTTTCTTATCCCCTTGCTAAATTGAAACATACAGGCCTCGGCGATGATTTACCCTCTCCCATATTCTTTTCCTTCCTCCTCACCCTCACTTCCCTTTGCCACCGCTTCCTATAGTATTATCATGTCAACGGCATGCCAGTAGCTCATTGGCTCATACCCACTTTCTATGACGCATACCCACCCAAATTTCAATGTCCTACGCCGAAATCACCCCGAGCTTAATAGCTGAACTTCCAGTCAGGGGACATTTTAGCTGCTTTGACAACACTTACACAAGTAACGTCTTTTGATTGATCATGCATTTTTGATCATGCATTTTTGATTGATCATGCAAATTAGCGCTGGTTACGTGAATTCTAAAAAAACAGGCCTTGCAAACACGGCCACAAGAACAAAGTCAAGACACCACAAATGAATTTCTCGACTTGTTTCTTGTGTCCGTGTTTGCACACCCTATATTTTTAGAATGATTACTCTGCAACTAGTTCAGTTCTCTTATTCTGAGCTTTCATGAAGTCGCCCAAAGCACACGCCAGCAGAGCTGGTGGGAAGCTAGCTGACCCTGGCTTGACTAGGCTATTACACTCTTACTTTTCTCTTCCTGACGACCTGGTACACGATATTATACCATACATTGCTACGCTTGCTCTCTTTTTCTATATTTTTTGTGTGGGCATTTTCTCTCTTTCTTTGTCTGTTTACATCTTTGCGTGCGTTTATACTTTTATGTCTCTTTCTTGCCTTTCTTTCTAGTTTTTTTTTCATTGTCTTTCTTTCTGTTTTGTCTTTTTCTCTGTATCTCTCGTTGTAGTCGTTCTCTCGTCTTCCATCTTTTTTCTCTCTTGTGTTCTTTTCTATGTATTCTCGCGGGGTTGTGACGTTGACGAAGACAGCAGTCGGCGAGTCCAAGACGAAACTCTTTATTTGGCTGAACTTGTGGCCGGGAAACGAAAAATTAAACTACAGCAAGCAATGCGCACTCCGCACTGATATTTGCGAACGGAGCGAACGCCGTCGAAAAACTGATCATCGTTGAGACACGCCGTCGTTTATACATTCTCTCTTTCTCTTTCTTGTTCTCTCTTTCTCTTTGTTCTTCAATCTTTCTTTCTCTCTCTGTACTCGTTCTTCCCTCCTTTCCATTCTCCTCACCCACACTTCCCTTTCGCGCCTGCTTCCTATACTATACCACACGAGGCGTGCTATACTACTGGCGTGCTTGGATAACCGAGTGGTTACGACACTCGCAACCTCGCTCCGGGAAGAATTATTTTCAGCGAGAATTTCTCTTTCTATATTTTTCATTCTCTTTCTTTCTATCTCTCTGAACTCTGTTCTCTCACCCATGAGAGTTATCGCATCCCACGCAGGACGAATCGGCGCACGTGTTCTGGGCGCGGAACAGAGGAGTAAGAAGAAGGCGATGAAGAAGAGGATGAAGATGGCGCATGCCGATTCATGGTGATGATAATTTTCCATCTACTACACACAGCTAACCTCGATGTTAGCAGGTCTACTGTCAAATTGTTATTGTTGACTCCCCGACAGCGCCGCTATGCAATTGAATTGCTGAGGCTCGTTAACCACGATGCGGTCCCGAATCAGCGACCTTTCCTGCCTGGTCCTCCGGCAAGACATTCCAATTATTTCGGTATTTGATTTCTCAGTAGTTGTAATCAATATTTTATAAAATAATGTGATAAACTTGCCTTTACCGCATGCACAAAACGCGTCACGATTATGGCTATCGAACCAGAAGATTGCGCTTTATAGTGCACATTCCTCTTGTTGAAGAGATTGCAGGAAATTGGCGCACATGTATTGAAAAGGAACAACGAATTTTTGCAACACCAGTGAGCATTAAAAAACATAACCCATAAAAATCTATCAATCATATCTGGTTGTGATAGGATTATTAGGGACAACGCTAACTGAATAGAAAGATGAGAATTAATCGGTGTACTGAGTAATTTTTTATATATTACTTATTCACTCGAGAGCAGTAAAAAGCGATGTTTTTCGTTCGGCAGGGGTTAAATATTGCGCGTATTTCCCATCAGATTTCCCGCAGTCAACCATGCAGGTGCATGAGATATGAAGTTGAGCGGCTGAACATAACCGTAGTAACATGTGCGGTTAAACAACAGTGAAGAGTGAACAGTGCCCAAATGGTTTTCACCGTACATGTACGGCACCGCCTTTATCTTTAAAACGCGCGCTTGTTTCGATCATTTCTCTCTCTTGGCATGTGCTGCCACACTTCAGGAACACGTGGAATTTTTTTCATGCGCCGATGTTTCTCCGATGTTTTTTTGTTTCGCTTCGCAAAGCGGCGCTCCGGCATCCGTTTGCGCACCCGAGCGCGTTTGCGGTCCGGCTGGTTTAAAATGCGCGCCTTTTTTTATCATTTTTCTTGCTTGGAATGTGCTGCCATGCTTCGAAAAACTGTGAAATTTTTTCTATGCACCGGTGTCTCTCCGTTGTTGTTTTTTTTATGCTTCGCAAAATGGCACCGGCTATCGCTTGCGCATCTGAGCGCGCCCGCGATGCGGCTGGTTTAAAACGCGCGCCTTTTTCGATCACTTTTCTTGCTTGACATGTGCTGCCACGCTTCGGAACAAGTGGAATTTTTTTCACGCGCCGATGTCTCTCTGTTGCTTTCCAAGGCGGCGCGACGGCCTTCGCTTGCAAACCCGAAGGCGCGCATGTGATGCGGCTGGTTTCGGTTTCGTCCTTCGTTGGTTATCGCTTCTCGCGCCCGCAAAGCTGATGGCTGTTCGGTTTCTAATCTCTCAAGGGGTGAGCGCTTGTTACTCTCTCGTTTATGGCTCCTCGAGGTGCGATTACATCTGTTTCGGGAGGCGCTAAATTACACAAACGACGCCGCCGTGGTTGAGTTTCCTGTTTCGGGAACTCGGAAGAACTAACTCCGTCTCGTTGGCGATAAGACGAAGGATTATTATAGCTTTTTCACTCGTTTTGTTTTCCGGACGGGCGCACAACCCCACAGTTTTCTTCCGTGCGCTCAGTCACGCTATTTGCCTAGGCTACGGAAGTGCTCGCCGGTTGCTCTGGTGCTACAGGCAGTCGAGCGGCGATTCTTCCGATGTGGACTATTCCCCAAGTGCCGAATCTGATTCATTGGATGCCATTTCGTCAGGCGAGGATTTATTTACGAGTTCAGGCTCGGACGATGATGAAGGAGCGACATCTTGAAAGCGTACGCGGTGAGACGATCCGGATCGGATCAAAGGTGACATTTTCCCTAGTGTTTAGTGTTAGAGGAAAAGCATTTTTTTACCGGAAAAGCACTCTGGTGCGCTTATTTTTGTATGTCTGTGAGCTATGTTTATTATAATGCATAATTTTTATTTATAAAAAATCGTAAAAGTGCTTTTGTTTAGGATTTTGCTTGATGTTACTAGGAATAAACCATGTGTATGTAACAACACAAAATGATTTTTTTGTCACTTTACGGTCACGAAAAAAATTTTTGGACAATTTTTTTCTTAAATAGAATGGTCTGAAGAATTTATTTCAGCAATTAAAAAATTACACATTTTTGGCACGCATTTCGCGAAAAAATTCGACCCTGAAAGGGTTAACCACGATGCGGTCCCGAATCAGCGACCTTTCCTGCCTGGTCCTCCTGCAAGACATTCCAATTATTTCGGTATTTGATTTCTCAGTAGTTGAAATCAATATTTTATAAAATAATGAGATAAACTTGCCTTTACCGCATGCACAAAACGCGTCACGATTATGGCTATCGAACCAGAAGATTGCGCTTTATAGTGCACATTCCTCTTGTTGAAGAGATTGCAGGAAATTGGCGCACATGTATTGAAAAGGAACAACGAATTTTTGCAACACCAGTGAGCATTAAAAAACATAACCCATAAAAATCTATCAATCATATCTGGTTGTGATAGGATTATTAGGGACAACGCCAACTGAATAGAAAGATGAGAATCAATCGGTGTACTGAGTAATTTTTTATATATTACTTATTCATTCGAGAGCAGTAAAAAGCGATGTTTTTCGTTCGGCAGGGGTTAAATATTGCGGGTATTTCCCATCAGATTTCCCGCAGTCAACCATGCAGTTTCATCAGATATGAAATTGAGCGGCTGAACATAACCGTAGTAACATGTGCGGTTAAACAACAGTGAAGAGTGCATAACAAGATATCTGATTTTGATAAAGAGTAAAGTCAGCACAAGAAGTCGCTTAACATTTTTACGATGCCTTTATTTTTTTACTTAGGCCAAATAGATAGCGCAACTTGCTGTCGTAGTTGGGATGCGAATATACGCATGCTTTTTCTATACGTACAGGCGTGAGCAAAAGTGTGCAGACCACGGGATCGCGTGGCCGAATGCATCGACGCGCCATCTAACGACGTGACGCCTGCTGCGGTGCGCATGCGCGTCCCATCATATCAGTTGGCCTCTCATGTCGCTCTGTCTGACGCTGTTACAGCGCTCGCAGCCAAAACGACTAGTGTCGCTTTGTTTGCTCGACAGAATCTGTGCTGTTCCTTTACGTAGTGGCTACGACGGGGCCGGTTCAAGCGACAGGCTCGCGTCGTTTTTTAGACCAGTTAATTAGCCGAACTAAGCATAGCTAGCATCGCATAAGCTGAAGCCAAGCACACAAAATTAAGTTTTCTCAGCCCAGCTAGCCTTTGTGGGGTTAACCCAAGTTAAACTAAATGAGCCTAGTTTAGTCAAAGTAAGTATAGCCGAAACTAGTCTTACTTGAGCAGTGAGCACGGTATCACCTAATGAACTCAGGCGTAAGTAGGTTTAATTAAGCGTAGTCCAGCTTGCTGTTTTCATGTTACGCGAAGTTAAGCTTACATGAGCCCAGATAAGTCGAGGTAAGTATAGCCGAATCTAATTAAGCATAATTAATCATACTATCTCTTAATTTAGCCGAGCGAAACTAGCCTAAATAAGGCAAACCTACCGTGGCCACTTAATCCAAGTCGACTTCCTCGTGAGCCTGGAGAAGCGAAGCCCAAGAAAATACTAATTACACCTTACCGACTCCAAACTAACTAAGCTCATTCACGTCTAATCAGTGTTAGTTAAGGCGAATACTAATTATGCTTGATTAATTAGCCTGAGATCCAACCAAAAACACCCTAGACACTGGAGTTTCACGTGACATAATTACGCTAATTATGCATAACTAAGCTAATTAGGCAGGGTCAAGGTAAGTATAGATAAATCTGATTAAATGTGGTTAATGATGGTATCATCAAGTTAATCGTAACGTAATTAGGACTAATTAAGTAATATCTCATTAAACCCAATTAAAGTAATTAAAGTCGAATTCTCATGAGCTCAGAGAAACCGAGCTCAGGAATGTACTAATTACTCCTGACCGAGTCGAGTCTCATTAAGCTAAATTAGATGTAGTTAGCGTTAACACTAATTATAATTATTACTGATTAATGTGTGTGACATCGAAGCCCACCCGAGGTACTCTATTTTGTGGGCTTGGCTTCATCAGGTTATGCGATACTAGCGATGTATACTTCGGCTGATCAACCGGCGTAGAAAACGACGCGAGCCCGGCGCTTGAACCGGCCACGTCGCAGCCGCTGCGTAAATGAACGGCACAGAGTCCAATGCAGATTCTATGGAGCAAGAAAAGCGACACAGAGTCGTCGTTTTGGCTACGAGCGCGGTAACCGCGTCAGACAGAGCGGCAAGAGACCAACTGATAGGACGGGATGCGCATGCGCCAATGCATGCGCCCCGCAGCACGCTTCACGTCGCTAGATGGCGCGTCGATGCATTCGGCCACGTGGTCCCGTGGTCTGCACACTTTTGCTCACGCCTGTACATATCCGTATGGAGTCAGGTGGGGAGCGAGAACAGGGAGCAGGAAGAGGAAAGCTGTTAACTTCTTGCATTTAAACTTAATTCAAGTGAGATCGCGGAGGTGCAGGGCAGTGCTGTGGGGAAGAGTTCATCAGCGAATAGGATCGGACTTGCCGATTGAAGATAGCGGAACACGATACGGTTCACGTCCTCGGAAAATGTTTGTGTCATGGCGTGATTGGTATAGGACGGTGTGAGGCTGCACAAGTGGCAAGAAAAAGTACAGTACCACGCGGCAGCTTTTCGCCATTTCGATCCCTTCGAGGATGTGGCCAGCCTCGTCAACCTCGGTCATTTTCTCGGTTATCTTTAGGCCAGCGATAGTTAATGTTACCTTACGGCCACCCATTATACATGCCAAAAACTGCTGTTATCTAGCAAGGGCCTGCCCTTAAGCTAATTAACAGCGCCAAAGAAAAAAGGTACCCCCAGCGACACCATTTCCGTGCCCTCTTTCATTCCAAGAGCACTTCTGTCAGTGTCAACTCCTTCTAGTGACTTCTCTGTTATCGAAGATATTGAGTAAGCATGAACGTCCTTAACGCATGGTTGAGCATACCTCTACCGCCAACTGCGTCATTGATCTTGCTCAAGCATGTTCTAAACTTCATCGCCGCGGGCCAGATATTGTCGAATTAGAGCACCATAACACATACTCTGATTGGCTCGTGGTGACATGAAGCGGTGTAAGGAGCGACGACAACTGACGATGGAAGAGTCTTACACAAACATTCACGCTCCATGTATGTGTATGACACCCCCTTTTTCCCGTTGTCGTCGTCGCGGCTTACGCATCAAATTATGCTGAACCAACGGGCCCAGTATGCCATTCTTACACAAATTAAATTGTTTTCATTTATTTTTACGTGTCGACGGAATGTGTTTCCCGAACACCAAGTTTTACTGCAGAAGTCGGTAAATGCTTCCTTTCATGCACCAGTTCTCTCCAACCGAACCACGCGCACTGAACCCACGGAGTGTTCGTATGTATGCAGGGTGTTTCACGAAATATGCAATAGACTTCTCAAAAATAAGGAAAACGGGATATTTGCTCGATGCCTTCATAAATACTTTCTTTTGCGGCAGATCCATTAGTATGGCTAGTGACATCATCATCGTCATCATCATCAGCCTGAATACGCCCACTGCAGGGCAAAGGCCTCTCCCACGTTACGCCAATCAACCCGGTACTGTGCTTTCTGCTGCCACGTTATACCTGTACACGTCTTAATCTCATCTGCCCACCTATTTTAACACGAAAGTGTTTTATGCCGGGGTCCACCACGGCTCCTCTGACGTATTTCCGTCACGGATATGACGTTGTAAAATATAAACTAACATAATGAGATCAAAGAAAAATTAGAAGAAAAAGTTCCGTCGCCGGGCGTCGAACCTACGATCTCTCGCTCCGCAGCGCGCGGCGCGAAACCACTAGGCTACGGGAGCGTACGTTGCTCAGTTTGCTAACGGCAAGCTATTTATACACACCATAGAGTTAATATAACAGACTCTAGAGGAAAAGCTGGGCCACTAAAGCTATAACCACGCCAGCGGCGACATCTTGGAACGTTGTCACAGTTGCCATTACAGTAATTTATAGAAGCACTCAATATGGCTTTTAAAAAAACACTCAAATTCTCGCAATAAAAATAGTAAACAAGCGTGTTTACGTATTATAAACGAACGGAAATTGTTTGATGTTCATATCAACTACTTTTAGGAAAGATACAACAGCCATTTATGCAATTTACTGCACGCAGAAAGGAGCGTTTGCAGGTTTGGTTACTAGATGGCGCCACCATCCTTGTATCGTGTCAACATTTCTGAGCGTTGCCGCGCAGCGTGCGGCCGATTGCGCCGGCTTGCTTGCGTGCGTGTTTTTTGTTGCCACGAGCTAAAACCTCGACTTTATGTGACAGTCTCTTAACTGCGATCCAATAGAGAGCCACGAAACAAGCAAAAATGCCAGGGGTTATTGCAGCATGCAGTGGCGAGTGTGAGTGAACGTCACCCGAAAGCTGAGTATCGTTCCATCATGGCGGCTCCCGAGCGGTTATAGGTTTTAATGCATGGGCCCTATGGGGAGCTTTTCCTCTAGAGTCAGTATATTAACTCTATGATACACACCATATACCGTTGGCGGTCCTCAGAGCTCCTCGACTTCAGCGCGTTTTCGTCATCACTAGCGAGATGGCGCGAAGGTGTCACGGAGCGCGCGCTCTAAAGGTCGTCGCGCCTCTCGCTGGGATCAGCGTGCGCCGCCACGGGGCGTGGTCGCTGGTGCGCGCGCGCTTATCTCCTGATCGGGGTATTCGGGCGCTTCGCACGCCTTGTGTTTCCACCGCAAGTTTACTTTGAAGTTACAGTGGTGAAAGAGCGCACGAAGGTCGCTTCGTTCGCCGCAGCGGCCGCGTTTACGAATGGAGCGCGCCGCTTACACACGAAATAATAATTGTGGCAGTTGCGCGCGCTCGTCCTGTGTATGCTTGTGCGTTCGTTTCGTTCGTCTTTGTGTTAGAGCAGCGCGCTTTGAATGTCGAGCTGTGACAGTTAGTCCGTGCTCATCTTGTGTATGCTCATTTCGTGCGTCCTTTCTGCTTGAGGTGCGCGCTGCATGTTTCGAGCTGCTTGCCGTTCTTCACGTCACATTACAATTTGTTGTTGCAGCATTCATTCCGTCTCCCTTGTGGCGAAACAATGCACAATAAACGCTCAACTACTTATGTGAATACACCTTTCACTTTCGTGTTATACCGATTCCTTTGACAGAGGGATCAGCCATGTTTTTTTTCTGTCTCCCCCTTCCGCGTTTGCCTTCTCTTGGAATTCAGTCAGTTACCTTTAATGACCAGCGGTAATCCTGCCGACGTGCTACGTACCCGGCCCATGCCCATTTCTTCTTCTTGATTTCAACTATGATATCCTTAACCCCCACGTTTGTTCCCTGACCCACTTTGCTCTCTTCCTGTCTCTTAAGGTTACACCTATCATTTTCCTTTCCATCGCTCGCTGCGTCGTCCTCAATTTAAGTTGAACCCTCTTTGTAAGTCTCCAGGTTTCTGCTCAAGAGGTAAGTACCAGGTAAGATGCAGCTGTTATATACATTCCTCTTGAGGGATAGTGGTGGACTACCATTCATGATCTGAGAATGCTTGCCAAATGTGCTCCATCACATCCTTATTCTTCTAGTTATTTCACTCTCATGGTTCGGCTCCGCGGTTACTACCTGTCCCAAGTAGACGTACTCCTTTACAACTTCCAGCGTCTCGCCACCTATCGCAAAGCGCTGTTCTCTGCCGAGACTGTTGCACATTACTTTAGTTTTATGCATCTTAATTTTCAGACCTACTCTTCTGCTTTCCGTATCCAGTTCAGTAATCATGAGCTGTAATTCGTCCCCTGAGTTACTCATCAATGCAATGTCATCAGCGAATCGCAGGTTACTAAGATACGCTCCATTAACTCTTCCCAATCTAGGGCCCGGATAACGTGCTGTAAACACGCGGTGAATAGCATTGGGGAGATCGTGTCTCCCTGCCTTACGCCCTTCTTTATTGGGATTCTGTCACTTTCTTCACTCACCACGCATGCGTGAGATGTTTTAAAGGTTGCCTTTTATAATTTCTTTCACTGGTTAAACAAGCCTTGTGGCCATGATGTTTAGGTTTTTCACTATTCACTATTCTACCTCCCACATGAATAGTGGCATCAGTTACCGCTTTAATTCAAGATTTTACCTTAATCAACTATTTAATTAGTGGAGACAGGTGGTCGAATAAAACGGGAGAATCGGAACGTATACTGCGATGAGCGCATTGCCGCTTTCAGATTTGCATAAGGCGGCCGCGGGTAATTTTAGCAAATTAATGAAATCCGACCAATTACACCGGCAAAAGTGTTTTTCCCCAGCTAAGCATGTATCAACTCGCCCGAATCAGTCTTGCTTCAGTAGCAGGGTTGCCGTTGGGTAGATTTGTAATGGAGGCAAAACTGAAGCTAAAAGTAGCGAAGTAGCCTTACCATTCAATTTTAAAACCAACTTTTTAGCGAAGTAGAAAAACAACGATATTATTATTGAAGCGGTCTGCGCTGAGTGCAGGAAAGAAGACGAAGAAGTGTAATAAGGGTGGTAAATGAAGGAGAATAAATTAGAATAAAATTGGGGGGACCCTTAAGCTTCGCCTTTAAGAGTTGAACGCGATAGCGATATCCCGTCCCTACTGCGTACTTCAATCACTTAGTGCATACTATGTAATGGGTAGTATGCTTTAAACCAGGATAAATTATGCGCGGCAAATGTGGGAAATGTTTTCGAACTTGCTGTTAAGGGAATACGCGCAGTAAAGGTGCGTGCCGTTTGTAATGGGTGGCTGGCTTTAAACTATGGAATCGTTATGATAGTCACATATTCTGACGCCCGATGGCAATGTACGCTTGTACCACGCAATATTCCTGGGATATTACACGTTATATTGCGACGCCTATATAAAGGACGCTTGCGTTTGCGAAGCATGGAAGTTATTTTCACTGCATTTCCAAGCAGAGGAAGTTTTTTTCACATGACTGTGTGGCATGACTGTGTGGTAGAACACCTGCTTTCCACGCAGACGACCCGGGTTCGATCCTCACTCGGACCCGGAAATTTTTATTATTTATTTTATTTGCATCTTTCTCGATTTTTCTGTCACGGACAAGATGATGATTTTTCGCTCACAACCAACGACGCCGACGCCGACGCCGGAATTTCTGCGAAACGAGCTCTTTAGCGCTATCGCGTTAAAATGGGAGATGACACCCGTCTTTCTGAGATTATGTATGTTAAATGAGTTAGTTCATAGTAGGAACGCTACAATGAATATTATTCTTATTCTTCTTCTTATTACTATTATTATTATTATGAATATTTGTATTTATCATGATTTAACAAGAAATAATGAATTTCAATAAGCGAAAACGGAGAATCACAAGCACAATATAGCAATACTAAAAGTTGAGAGCCGTATGCCGAAATTAGCACAGAGTTGCCATAATACCTGTTCATCTTCCAAGTAGCAAAATCTGATCGATGATTAAAATCCGGCTTCATTTTGTTGCGGATATCTCTTTAACGTGCTTTGCTTCATTACAATCTGGCATAAGCAGCATGCTAAAGCCACACGTTTCGTTACTTGCGCGTGTCACTCCGTCTTTGCGGTCGCGCGGTGCGTTGAGCGCCTCATGCACACTAGCCCGCTGAAGTTGGGAGGACATGTGCGCGCATGGGCCAACTTACAAGAAAGCTCGCAAACAATGCTTATTCTTTAGGCTTGCTTGGCATTCTATCTGCATATAATAAGAGGAATGGGAAGTAAATGCGGCAAGATAAAAGCTCGATGTAGCCTGACGGTAGTCATGGAGCCAACCGTAAATTGCGGTCGGTAGGCACGCTCATAAAGCATCCAATCTGGCTGATTGGTGAAGGCGAAGCTCAAGCAGTGTTGCACCATGCGTGAGCTTCGGCTTGAAGAGGAAAACGGGACAGCAGGATTCGGGCCCCGTTCGCATGTAGATGTACATGTAGATCCTAAAATTTTGTCTCATGGCCTTCGCGTTTCTGTCGTCGTTCTCTTCTTTTGCCCCTGTTTGATAGTGCGCGCCATTTTTACATTTCACCAATTGTAGCAGAGTGGTACAAATGTGTACGACTTTTTCACTGCGATTCAAACACACATAATAAAGAATGGTCAGAATTGGCGCCGCTTTTACTGGTGGTACCATCTACCCAGGTATAGAAGGATGATATTTTAAGTTTTTATTTCCTTACAACATGTGGCGCGGACAGCAAATTGGATTTTGCTCTGGCCTTCAATATTGATTTTGCACGCGCCTTCCCCATATGAAGGCACGAGCCTTTCTATGGTGTCCAGTCCACCACGTCCGGTTGAAGGGCTGTGTTCTACACTGAATATTTAATCAATTCGGTGTTCTAATACAAATCGCGTGCGAGATACAAGAACACGGAGCGTTGGCGTGACCCATCATCGTTCCATACATGGCGATGTGAAAGCGTTAGCCATGTTGGCGGCGTGCCTCTTCTCGAAAATCTTACTTTCCCCTACCCTTAAGATCGTGTTGTCCCTATTGTTTACCTATCCGTAAAACAATGCATGCCGCCAACAGCAGCATCCACCTTTTTTAGGAGCGAAGCTCCTTAGGCTGGCACCCCGCCGTTGAAGCTCCCTGGCACGATGCCAGCTGTGGCGTCTCCCCCTCACGCGGCAGGATAAATCAGCTTTATGAGCGCTGGAACGCGAATGGCGTCTGCACGATGCGCAAAGTGCGAGCATACGAACGCAAGCGAAACGGAGGCAGAATAGTGTCCCTCTCACTCTTTCTTCGAGTCTACCATTTCCCCTCAAACCGGCGAACGCGCGAAACCATCGCTTCACCCTGTCGTCCGCCCAGTGGTTGGTCCGTTGCCTGGGCAATGAAACGCCGCGTGCGCCGAACGCCACGTGCGTCCTATTTCTAAGGAGCTTCGCTCATCGGTTGTGTTTGTACACGGAACAACTGCTAGTTTTTACCTACAAGAACGAAACGGTGAGAGATTATTTCAGTCATCGGCGCGAAAGTCCGGAACCCAACTTCCCCGGACACTAGACTTCTGCGAAAGTTCGAATGTACTTGCAAACTACATGTCCTAAATCAGTGATGTTGTAACTGAACCATAAATCAGTCTGCTAAGTTCCCATCCATTTTTTTTTCGGCCTATAAACCATTGTGGTCACTTGAGCTTCTCTCTTGTGTGCCGCTAAAGAAATGTCCGTAAGGACGCCACCTCAATCGTCCGAGCGAATCATCATTAACTGACGGCAAGGAAGCAGCAACGCGCGCTACAGTTGCGAGGCAGAAATACCGTGAACTAGTGGACACCTGTCATGGCACGACATTGTTGGGGGCGGAATACTGGTGCTACGACAGGGCGGCACGTCTCCATAGAAGCTCGCTTCGGCTTGGTAATGCATGCAGTCATCCAATCCGTCCAGTCTTACCAGGACAACGCGCCCGCCGCCTCACAAGTGTAGGGAATTTGTTGGTTTTCGGGGAATTTTCAACCGTCACTTCGGACGGATTGGAAAAAAGGGAATTTCTGTAAATTTCTGCAGGGAATATTAAGAATAGTGAATTCCCTCTATGATGACTTACGACCAAAGACAGCGGTCGCAGTAGGTTTTTAATCTCTGCAGTCGGTTCTGGCGCATGTAGCACACAAAAGCATAGTGCCCTTTATGTTTGTTTCTGATAATTATATCAATCACTTTCTAGTTCACATTGGCTCTTGAAATCCACGTAGGAACAGTGTACTTATCCATTGAAGCAGAATATTTCGAGGGCTCGTTTGTTTTGTTTGACACAACCGTAATGAAAATCAGGAGATCAAGAAGCCGACGTAGGTATAGGGGATGTAAATGGTACTGTTTTATGTTGTGAGATGTGAAGCATCTCAGAGCGGGGTTCAATCCGGTGGTGGTGTGCGGCGTCACCACCCTACTGCGCATGCGCAAACCCTTAAAAAATTATAAAAGAAAACCTGCGCATGCGTGTCCCCTCCCTCTCTACCCTCCTACGCTCCCCCCCCTCTCTCCTCTAGGCATTCCTTCCCGCGGCGTCCACACCTCCACTGCGCATGCGCGTCCCCCCCCTCTCTCTCGCCTCGCGTCGTGAAATCACTCCGAAAGGATCAATTAACAAAAATAATTTAACTAACTTATTAATTATCAATTTTAGGGTGGTTGTTTATATGGCGAAGTTGTTCTACGTCACAATTTATGGCGAGCCCAATTTTTAAAAATAAAAGAATATCGCGTGTAGTTTGAGAGATCCATCGTCGAATTTGCATACCGCAGTGCCGGAGATACCGAAACTGACGCACCGGGTGCGTCGGAAGGGCGGTCCACATGCTGCGTCAAGCCGGAATTCGACGATGGATCTCTCAAACTAGACGCGATATTTTCGATTTTTAAAAACTGGGCTCGCCATAAATTGTGACGTAGAACAACGTCGCCATATAAACAACCGCCCTAAAATTGATAATTATTAAATTAATTAAATTATTTTTGTTAATTGTTCATTTCTGAGTTATCTAATTAGTGGCAAAATCTCTCCGCCTCGGCCTAGAAATGAGCTGTGAAGACGACAAGTGCCTAACTATTACACTTTTTTAAAAGAAAGTCTGTATTGCTAAAAAAAACGCCCTGTATATATACTGCAGTGAAGAACGGGATCACGGCTCGGAGGCTAGCGGGAAGGAGGAGGAAGACGACGAGTGCAACAGAACAGCCGGCCCGCAGCAAGGATATATATATATATATATATATATATATATATATATATATATATATATATATATATATATATATATATATATATATATATATATATATATATATATATATATATATATATATATATATATATATACACGTATGAAGAGAGAGATTCAGTCGTAGTCAATTTGACGTCGTTTTCCTATAATAACAGCATTGAATAAGTGCCCTTCGTGTTTTTGTACCATGCGCTGGGACAACCATACGTATGCGTGCTCTGCATGTAATATTAATGAAAATCTCCAGATAACGGAGCAAAGGATGGTAGAGGGAACGTCAATTGTACTGTTTTTTAATGTATTGTAGTAATTGTGATGCATCAATGTGAAGGAAGTGGACGCCGGCAGGGACCAAACCTGCAACCTTCGGATAATGCACCCGATGCTCTACAGCTGATCTACGGTGGCGGTGGTCCTCTCGTCCACTTTATCGGGTATTTATGTGCATGCAAACCTTGAAACTGTTAGTCATCGCCATTCGTAGGCATGGCAGCGAGTGTGCAACACTCTTTGATTTACCAGCTGGCGTCACGTATCACGTGATCCTTCAACGAACCAATAAGCCGTCAACTACTACCTGACGCTATAGTATGTCTTCACATGTGTATCACCATTATTATAACACGCTTTAAAAACAGTACAATTAACGTCCTCTATACCTCCCTTAGCTTCATTATCGGTTGGTTTTCACAACGTTGTGTCAAACAAAGAACCCAGAACTCAAAATTCACTGTTTCACGTATGCATATAAGGGTGTCATAAGCAACTCTTTTTTACGTTAAACACTTTATGCACGGATAACCACTTCATGCACCGACATTTAACATACAGTTATTCGGTTCGCAGCGCATTAGTGTGCCTTCCTTAACCTTGTTTAGCACTGAATTTTGTTTTTTGGATGCCCTATCATGAGTGCGCTCGGGGGACCAAGTTGTGGTTTTTGTGCGCATGGTGTGCACGACGCATGTCCTACCGGCATCTGGTTGGTATAAAGAGTGGAGTGACGCAATAAATCATGTCAGTTGTGAGTAGTGCTCTGCCCTCTCTTCTTTCTTGTGTTGTCGTTTTTCGCTAAGAAAGCGATTCAATAGTTGACACGAAAATTATTCACCGCATAAATTCCACTCACGCACGACTGCGTACAAAGTAAGAGAATCAATTACTTTCATTACGACATATTGTTGGTAATTGGTTCTTCGCCATTCGTAAAAATTTTGCGGCCTGCTATAAAATCACCTGTTTGTTAGCCTATTACGCGACGTCAGATATCTGTAATGCCTCACGGCGTTAAAATTACCTCTGCGCACTAAGCAGCCCATTACTATGATGAACAATGCCTAAACTTGTTTTGGAATAGTCTGAACGTAATTCAAGAAGGCTGCCCGCCGATCACATTGGCAGCAGCTACTTATAGCTGCTGGCGAGATGGATTTATATGAGCATAACAAATATTACATTATATAACAAAAGTTGTTTGTGCGCGCCTAGAACTCTCTGAGCTCATCCTTGTTGAGAGAGGAGGAGATAGATAGAAATAAGCAGCGGTTTGTATTTTGCGCTGTACAAGTCTATTCAGCATGAGTCATGGCCACCTAGGCCGGCTGTCGACACAGTTTCCTTAAACCAGAAAACCGCGGGCCTTGAAGATCTACCTAATCCGGTTGATCAAGTTGCGGGGCACGATAGAAAGCTGGGCTTTCTGATAGGCTCGAGTTCACTGCCTTATTCATCGCCTTGTTGCGAGCCGCCGCGATCACTGCAAGCTGATAAGCAATGCAATATTATAAGCAAGGCGAATCGGGTTAATCAGAAACCAAAGCGGACATCTTTCTTAGCGCTCCCAGTTCGGCCTAACGCTGCTGTAACTCATTGACTCTCAGAAGCTTGGAAATGGAGCAGCACTGGCACTTTTCTTTAGCGATTAAAGAATATGAACGTGCTCACACAGGAAGAGGTTCGATTGGTCCACAAAACGTTTACAGGCTCCCACCCGTATTTCCATCGTCGATTATTTAAATTTCAGGTTAGGCAAAACAGATAAAAGCATGACAGAGTATTGTAACGTTGTAGAGCCCCTGCTCAGTGGTTTGCAATGCTGAAGCGCAAGACGCGAAAATATCGCATAAGCGACATCGCACTACAGAGAGGTCTTGGGACGTGGATGATTCTCTTAAGACCAGAAGCGTAAGACAAGTTTTATTATATAATTATGTCACTGACGTGTTGAAGGAACGATTCGCCTCTGTTCTTAGTTTTCCTGTGCCCAGGCAACAGCGACCACTGTCGAAAGTTGGGGAGCTCAGCCACCCTATCTTTTCAGTAGATGGGCTGGCGCACCCCTTGCCCCCCCCCCCCCCCCCTCCGGTAGATACGACTATGAGTGCGATACATGTAGAACTGTACAATTAACGTCCCCTATTCGCCTGGTGTGCCACCGATGGCGGTATTATGAACGGCGCTCCCGTGACGCAAGGAGGATACGGCTTTTATCGTCCACTACGCTCTCGCGAGAAGAGCTACATATCCATTACAGTTCGCTCACGTAGCGGGGTGCTCCTCGATTACGAACTGTATTTTCTTACAGTGTTAGTTCTACACAGTTCTACCCACAGCCATCGTGGTCAGGATCGTACTTTCATGTTAGTAGAGTAACTCATCGGGCTAGGGTGTGTTGAAATATCTTAACTGAAAGCGCGAATGTCTCGCCAACTGGATTAAGGAAATTCTACGCAGCTTGAAGTGAATAGCTATCAATTTTAGGGCTAATTCGCAGTACTTAGCTTTGTACAAACAGCACTTCAGGTGAACCAAAATACACGTTTCGCTCGCAATTTTTGTCCTGTGGATCTGTGTGTACCAAACGTTTGCCGACAAAATGAAATTGATAAATTCACCGAAAAGTGGTTTATTACGGACAACTAGCGTGGACTGGCCGAGTTGGTACTGCATTTTACAATTTGCTGTACGTGCTACCGGCGCCGAATTCAAAACGAGCAGTGGTGTGCGTGGTGCAGTTCTCAACCTCATGATTGGAGATATATACGCTCATGCGGGTTGCCGCTTGTGCGACATTCATATTTTCGGCCGCGTAGTGCTGCCTAACCGGATGTGCGTGCCTATCAATGGTGATGACTCCAGGGCGCACGCTATACCTTGGCTACTGCTTGTGCCCCGCGCTCCGCTGTTGCCGTTGCATTTGACGCAGATAGTACAACTTTGTAAAAAGTATAAAAAATCGTCGAACGGGGCCGCACACACACACACAAAAAAAAAGAAAACAAAGCGCATTTTACCACCGTATTCTTGGCCAGTGTTGCCGTTTGTGGCTACTTTGCGCCAGATTGCCTACTTTCCGACCCTGTCTGGCGACGAAAATTTCCGGTTGGCGCCACAGCTACTTTCGCGCTACTTTGCACTTCTATTTTGGCGCATTTGCTGACCATTTCTCTATTTGAACTTAAAACAGCAAGAACTTTATAGTATAACCATTCTTTGCCAGCTTTTCTGTCGTGTTGGCTTACGCGCTCACATGTCCTTCCCACACGAGCGGGTAGTGTGCATCGAGGCGCCCAACTAGCGGCACTCTATTTGTAAAGGCGGAACGACGCGCGCCTGCAAGGGAACGCATGGCTTCATGGCGCACTGTTGACGCCAGAATCTAATGCCGAAACACAGCTGGTCAAACAAAAAAACCGGCAGATCCCACGCGCTGTGGGAATCGATGTAACGCAAAGCAGCCAGCAAGAAGCAAATCATCCTGGACAAAATATGCATGTCATGATTTACATGTTAGGACCTCTCATTTATGTTCGTCATACAGTCACGCCGCGCAATGCCGATTTTGGTGTACATCAAGCTAGCCAAACGACCGCAAGCGAGCCATGAGAGCGGCATGCAAGTCATGTTGCACGTGACATGTCATCACTTCCATATTGCCACTTGTCATTTATGTTCGCCATACAGTCACGTCACGCAATACCGAATTTGGTGTATATCAAGCTAACTAAACAGCCGCGAGCAAGCCATGAGCGTGGCATGCAAGTCATGTCGCACATGAGATGTCATGATTTCCATATTACCACTTGGGATTTATGTTCGTCATACAGTAACGACGCGCAATACCAAATCTGGTCTATATGAAGCTAGCGAAACGGCCGCGAGCGTGTCATGAGCGTGACATGCAAGTCATGTTGCACATGACATGTCATGATTTCCATATTACCACTTGAAATTAATGTTCTTCATACAGTCACGACGCGCAATACCGGATTTGGTGTATATCAAGCTAGCGAAACGGCCGTCAGCGAATCTTGAGCGTGGCATGTAAATCACGTTGTACATGACATACATGTCATGATTTTCATATTACCACCTCTCATTTATGCTGGTCATGCACAAATGTCTCATCGTATCAATTTTTGGGTATATCAAGTTAAGAAAACGGCCTTAGGAGCACTGCAGCTATGGCGTGTAAATCATGTTTTTCATGACTAGTTATTCATGATTCTCATGATATTGTGACGTCGACAAAGGCAGCAGGCGACGTGTCCAAGATGAAACTGTTTATTAGGCCGAACTTGTTGACCGGTAAACAGAAAAGTAAGGTTACAGCAATACACGCTAGGCACTGATAGCGGACGAGCAGAGCGTCGGCCGTCGATCAACTGACAAGCGGTGAAGCGCGTCGGCATTTATACGTGCGTCATAGAATATTCCAGTCTTATCACTCGTTGTCGCACAAACTCTGGAATAAGCTCGAGTGTTCGCGTCTTGCGCGCAATCTTAACAAAACGATCTACAGTAATCGCGAAGCTTCTAGAACAATCAGGCGCGGTTCGCGCTGAGCATTGCTGACAGACTTTGAGGGCGAAAAACCGAATAGAGCAAAGTGAAAAATAAGAAAAAAGCGCGTGGTAATGCCCCCCTCTGAGAAAAACATCGTCCCGATGCTTAAAACAGAACATGGGGAAAAAATGCATGCAAAATAAATCATAACAACAAAGAAAGAAAGTACAACAATAAAGCAATAAGTGAAGTCCTCAGGTCCGCTAACGCGCGTAATACGGCTTGAGGCGCACGACATGGACGACTTCAGGTCGCGCACGACGCCGTTGAGAGTTAGTAATGCCGTCCGGAACGACCTCGTAGTCTAGAGCACCGAGACGTCGAAGCACCTTGTATAGCCCGAAGTATCGCCGAAGAAGTTTTTCACTGAGTCCGCGTCGGCGTATCGGCGTCCACACCCAAACGCGGTCGCCGGGCTGGTATTCCACAAAACATCGTCGAAGATTGTAACGGCGGCTGTCAGTTGTCTGCCGATTCTTGATGCGCTGGCCGGCGAGTTGTCGGGCTTCTTCGGCGCGCTGTAGGTAGACGGTGACGTCGAGGTTTTCTTCATCTGCGACGTTGGGCAGCATGGCGTCGAGCGTCGTTGCCGGGTTCCTTCCGTAGACCAACTTGTATGGCGTCATCTGTGTCGTCTCCTACACGGCCGTGTTGTATGCGAAGGTCACGTACGGAAGGATGGCGTCCCACGTCTTGTGTTCGACGTCGACGTACATGGCCAGCATGTCGGCGATAGTCTTATTTAGACGCTCGGTCAGGCCATTGGTCTGTAGGTGTTACGCGGTGGTCCGGCGGTGGCTTGTGGGGCTGTATCCCAAGATCGCCTGAGTTAGGTCAGCCGTAAACGCCGTACCTCTGTCGGTGATGAGAACCTCTGGCGCGCCGTGTCGAAGCACGATGTTCTCAACGAAGAACTTGGCTACCTCGGCGGCACTGCCCTTGGGCAGGGCTTTTGTTTCGGCGTAGCGGGTGAGGTAGTCGGTAGCTACGAAGATCCATTTATTTCCGCAAGTCGACGTTGGGAACGGCCCCAGGAGGTCCAACCCGATCTGATGAAACGGTCGCCGAGGAGGCTCGATCGGGTGAAGGAAGCCTGCTGGTCTCGGCACGTCCTTACGTAGTGGGCGACGTCGGCGGCAAGGCGCGGCCAGTAGTACTTTTCATGTACTCTTGCGAGCGTGCGGGAAAGTCCGAGGTGTCCAGCCATCGGGTCGTCGTGTAGTGCCTGGAGGACTTCTGGTCGCAATGCTGAAGGCACTATGAGAAGGTAGTTGGCTCGAAGGGGCGAGAAATTCTTCCTCATGAGAATGCCGTTTCGTTAGACAAACGACGCGAGTCCTCGCTTGAATGCCTTCGGAAGAATGGCGGTTCTTGCCTTCGAGGTACTCCATAAGGCCCTTGAGTTCCGGGTCGGCTCGCTGTCGTTCGGCGAAGTCGTCGGCGCTTATGGTTCCCAAGAAGTCATCCTCCTGGTCGTCTTGCGGTGGCAGTTCGACGGGATCGCGAGATAAGCAGTCGGCGTCAGAGTGTTTTCGTCCGGACTTGTAAACGACGGTAACGTCGAATTATTGAGGTCTCAGACTCCATCTTGCGAGACGACCTGAAGGGTCCTTCAAGTTAGCTAGCCAACACAAAGCGTGGTGGTCGCTCACAACTTTGAAGGGCCTTCCGTAAAGGTAAGGGCGAAACTTTGACGTAGCCCTGATGATGGCGAGGCACTCCTTTTCTGTTGTGGAATAGTTGGCCTCTGCCTTGGATAACGACCGGCTAGCATAACTGATAACCCTTTCCAATCCATCCGTCCTCTGCACAAGGACGGCGCCGAGTCCCACACTGCTTGCGTCGGTGTGCACTTCTGTTTCGGCGCGATCGTCGAAATGCGCTAGTAACGGAGGCGTTTGCAGGCGTCGTTTTAGGTCTTGAAATGCTTCCTCCTGCGGCGTTTCCCCTTTGAACTCGACGTCGGCGCTGGTAAGGTTAGTGAGTGGTTCGGCGGTGCGGGCAAAGTTTTTGACGAACCGCCTGTAGTAGGCGCACAGGCCGAGAAATCGACGCACGGCCTTCTTGTCGGCGGGTGGCGGGAATGTAGCGATGGCGGCTGTTATCTGAGGGTCGGGGCGCACTCCGGACTTGCTTATCACGTGGCCCAAGAACAGGAGTTTCTCGTAGGTGAAGCGGCACTTTTGTGGCTTCAGGGTAAGTCCGGAGGTCTTGATTGCTTGAAGTACAGACTCAAGGCGCCGCAGGTGTTCGTCGAAGTTTGAGGAAAACACAACGACGTCGTCCAAGTACACAAGACAAGTCTGCCACTTCAAGCCGGCCAGTACGGTATCCATAACGCGTTGGAAGGTCGCGGGGGCCGAGCAAAGACCAAAAGGCATGACCTTGAACTCGCGCAGGCCGTCTGGAGTTATGAAAGCAGTCTTTTCTCAGTCTCTCTCGTCGCCTTCGATTTGCCAGTAGCCTGTCTTGAGGTCCATCGAGGAAAAGTACTTTGCGTTGTGGAGTCGATCCAGGGCGTCGTCTATCCGTGGGAGGGGTACACGTCCTTCTTAGTGATCTTGTTCAGGCGACGATAGTCGACGCAGAAACGTAGCGTGCCGTCCTCCTTCACCAAAACCACGGGAGACGCCCAGGGACTCTTGGATGGCTGGATTATGTCGTCGCGTAGCGTTTCGTCGACTTGCTTCTTCACGGCCTCGCGTTTGCGCGTCGATACTCGGTACGGGCTTTGTCGAACTGGTCGAGCACTTTCTTCTGTAATGATGCGATGTTTCGCTACTGGGGTCTGTCGAATTCTTGACGACGCCGAGAAGCAGTCTTTGAATTGCAGGAACAGGGCCTTTAGCTGGTCTTGCTTGACCTTCGGGAAGGTTCGCGTTGACGTCAAAATCTGGTTTGGGACCTCGATTCGTCGAAGCAGGTTCGGTAGCATCGGAGAGGATGAAAGCGTGGCTGGTGTCCATGAATTTCTCGATGTGGGCGACCGTCGTACCAATGTTAAGGTGCCTATATTCGTGGCTGAAGTTTGTCAGCAGTACCTTTGCTTTGCCATCGCGCAACTCGGCGATGCCTCTTGCGACGCAAATCTGACGGTTCACAAGCAGGTGCTGATCGCCCTCGATCACGCCTTCAAGGTCAGCGGGTATTTCGGTGCCGACGGAAATGACGACGCTGGAGAGGGGCGGAACGGTGACCTACTCTTCAATTACATTCAAGGCGTGGTTCTCCGGCGTCGTGTGGGGCGGCAACGCTTCTTCTGAAGTCAGTGTTATCGACTCAGACCTCAGTTCGATCACGGCGCCGTCTTGAACTTAGGAATGTCCATCCCCAGTATCACATCCCTGGAGCAGTGCTGCAGAATTAGAAAGCGGGTGGGATAAGTCCGGTTATTGATGGTGACTCTTGCTGTGCAAACACCGGCCGGCGTTATTAGATGACCCCCAGCGGTCCGGATTTCAGGGCCTTGCCAAGCAGTCTTCAACTTCTTTAACTTCGTCGCAAAAGGCCCACTGACGACGGAATAGTCGGCTCCAGTGTCGACGAGAGCGGTGACGTTGTGGCCGTCGAATATTACGTCGAGGTCGCTGGTTCGTCGTTGTGCGTTGCGGTTGGGTCGCGGCGTCGGATCACGGCTGCGGCGGTTTGCTCCGCTGCTTCCACGTGGCGTCGTCAGGTCTTCTTCCGGCCACGATGTTTCGACTTCAGGGCTCTCTCTTGCTTTGTTCTTCAGGTATCGTCGCGGCGGCGTCGTCGGCGGAGGGTCTTCGGTAGTTCGTTGTACAGCAACCGCACCTCTATCGGTTGCTGCCCTTTGTTTTCCGGATATGGGCTCACGGAACGGCCCTGGTTGAGGCTGCTGTACTGCTGTCGTCGATTCAGAGGACCGGTAGGGTCCAGGCGATAGCGAACGCGATGAACGTTGAGGTGCCCGCTCAGTGGTGGTCAAGTAGTCGGCGAAGCAGCGTAGGCCCATCTGGCGGTACTGGCAGCGGCGGTAGGTATGTCCAGCTTCCCCGCAGTGGTAGCAGAGCGGGCGGTTGTAAGGGGCTCGCCAGATGTCGGTTTTTCCTTGGGAGTAGTGCTCGCTGGCAGGTGGGCGGTATGGACGTCGGTGGTGGGGACGGCGGTGTCTGGCGGCGGAAATGGTGTGGTGCGGCCTCCTGACGTGGACGTGGAGGCGGAGCGTAGCGTCGGGTGGCAGCAGCGTAGCTCATGGCTTGCGGCTGTGGCGGTTAGGGGGTGGAGATCGACTGCTGGATTTCTTCGCGAACGATGTCGGCGATCGAGTCCACTTGCGGCATTGATGAGGGTAACATCTTGTGCAGTTCCTCCCGCACGATCGCTCGTATCGTTTTGCGCTGGTCGTCGGAGCCGAGAGCATGAACTCCTGGGCTGTCTTGCATAGTTCGGCGATCGTACTGGCGGGTTCGCATTTCCAGCATCTTCTTGATCGCTGTTGCTTCCGACAAGAGTTCCTAAACGGTCTTTGGTGGGTTCCGCATCATCCCGGCGAAGAGTTCTTGCTTGACTCCTTGCATGAGAAAACGGACTTTTTTTCTCCTCGGGCATGTCGGGGTCAGCGTGTCGGAGAGTCGCGTCAATTCTTGAGCGAAGATGGTCACTCTTTCGTTCGGGAGTTGCACCCTCGTCTCCAGCAACGTCGCGGCTCTTCCCTTGCGGGCGATGCTCCTGAACGTGTCCAGGAATGTGCCGCGGAAAAGATCCCAGGTTTGAAGCGCAGACTCCCGATTCTCGAACCAGGTCCTTGCTGCGTCTTCCAGGTAGAAGTAGACGCGACGCAGCTTCTCTTCCGGGTCCCGAGTGGTTGAGGGTGGCCACTCGGTCGTAGGTCTCCAGCCAGGTCTCCGGGTCTTCGAACGATGATCCAGGGAAATTTGGTGGCTCCCTTGGCTGCTGCACCACGATCGCCGGCTGTGGCGCAGCGGCGGCCATCGTTGCCGCAGTCGAGGTCATGGCCTTGGTCTTCCAAGTCTTGTCAGGTAGAGGACCGTACTCCGGATGTAGACCTTGCTGCCTACGGCTAACTCGCTGGTCGTGGTTGGTGTCGACGTCATCTTCGCGACTGGGGCTGGGTTCACGGCTCGACGGGGGTGTCCGGTACATGAACGAAGCAGCACCTCCACCAGATGTCACGTGGGTGTGACGTCGACAAAGGCAGCAGGCGACGTGTCCAAGATGAAACTGTTTATTAGGCCGAACTTGTGGCCGGTAAACAGAAAGTAAGATTACAGCAATACACGCTGGCACTGATAGCGACGAGCAGAGCGTCGGCCGTCGATTAACTGACAAGCGGTGAAGCGCGTCGGCATTTATACGTGCGTCATAGAATATTCCAGTCTTATAACTCGTTGTCGCGCAAGCTCTGGAATAAGCTCGAGTGTTCGCGTCTTGCGCGCAATCTTAACAAAACGATCTACAGTAATCGCGAAGCTTCTAGAACAATCAGGCGCGGTTTGCGCTGAGCATTGCTGACAGACTTTGAGGGCGAAGAACCGAATACAGCCAAAGTGAAAATAAGAAACGCGCGTGGCAATATGACCAAGGCAATCATGCTCGTCATACAGTCATGTTATGCCACACCAATTTTGGTATAAATCCCATTAACGATACGGCCAGGAGAGCACAAAGTCGTAGGCGGCAAGATAGATAGATAGATAGATAGATAGATAGATAGATAGATAGATAGATAGATAGATAGATAGATAGATAGATAGATAGATAGATAGATAGATAGATAGATAGATAGATAGATAGATAGATACGCTGAAACTCACGCAAGTTCGCTAAGAAATGCCTCGCATTTAATATCCGAAACGAAATCAAGCTGGGCTGTTCATGTTCGATGTCATTTTGCTACTTGAAGCTTGACTGGCATTATTGTAAGTTTGTACCAATTTGGCTTGATACAAGAGTGCTATTCGAAACGAAGGTCCTGAGACCTCAGCCCACGGTTTCGTGCATGCACAAGGCCACGAAAGCCCTACTGAGCTGCCTGATGGCCACCGGACTTCACTAGCCTCTGTGAACTACCAATGCGAGTTCGTGTTGTGTGCGTTCTCACAAACTATTCATTGCCTTTTTTTTGTTTTCTTTCTTCCTTTCTTTCTTTTCTTCTTGCTTTCTATCTTTCTTTCTTTTCTTCTTCCTTGCTTTATGTCTTTCTTTTTTTGTTTCCATCTTTCTCGTTCCTCTGTTTTATCTATTATTCCCCCCGTTCCCCCAACGCACGTGTAGGGTAGCCAACTGCGCAAAGCTTAGTTAACCTCCCTGCCTTTCTCCTTCGTTTCTTTCTCTCTCTCTTGTATCATATTCAGTCGACAGGCTGCAAGAAAGAACAGCTTCAACGTTTAATGTTCCTGCTAAGTTGTTGGCCAAAATTACTTTTTCAAGAACTTTGTTGTGGGCAAACCGTATGCAGGTGCCCTAAAAGTATAACAATTAATTTATTTATTTGCAGCTTACATGAAAGAATTTATTTATTTACTTGCAGCTTACAGGCTTGGAGAACAGGCAAGATGGCACAATATTGAGCTTTATATACTCCGTTTTTTTCTTTTCCAAATCATATTATTTACTGTTGAATACTGTATAAAAATCACCTTTTTTCTATTTCGGCTACAAATTTGGCGCTAAAAATAATTGGCATGGCTCATTTGGCTACTTTTAGCTTGAGTTTTGGCTCCTTTTCAAATCTACCCAACGGCAAACCTGTTCTTGGCCAAATTGGCCGTTTATTCCTATTCTCTTTACCGCACTGTAACAAGATTGAATATTATTTCGTTCATTGATCACACCATGCTATATCAGGACTTTACCATTGGGAGGGACTTACACTATTTTGTTCAAAAATCTGAATAGATCTTATTAGAACTTTTCGATCAAAAAGAGCTTTCGAGTTATTTACGTTAGTATGGCGACTATTTCTGTTGACCGTACTCCCAGAACACGGTGAACAGAAAACGTCGCTTTATAAAAGTAGAGATTAAAATATGTTGCATAAAATAACACCGGGAAACCTGTCAATATTTCATAGCACCATCGTGCATCCCCTTTTTCTTCGTGCCCCCCAAACTTCTTATTGTCATGTTTAAATTATAAGTACTTACGACCCGTTTTCGTGCAGCTGCTGAAAACATGGACGTAATAAAGTGTATTCTGAAGTGATCACTTAATTTATTTGAGTGGCATCGCACGTCGTTCGTCGTACCTTCAAAACTCCGAGTAACATAATCAACCGATGGAGCTGGCTTGCCAACCGAACACGTGCATCGTGTATACAAACAATGCGCCGCTACCCATACCCAGTAACCGAAGCCCAAACATTGTAGTCAGTGACTAAAAGCGGGCAGGCAAGTCATTATGAGTGCGTCATGCATAGCCAAAGAACAAATTTAACAAAGGGCCCTGAATAAATTCCTCTTTAATTGAACGATCACTTTCCCCCTTCTACCTTTGAAACGCAATATCTTGCTTTCTGAAGTCTTATGCGTCCAATATTGGAATATGTCGGTGTTGCGTGGTTTCCGCACGCAATAAACAACATTCGTACACCTGAACGGGTACAATAGAAAGCAGTGCGTTTTATTTCCAATTGTTATAGGCGTAACGATTCCCCGAAGGAACTTCTTCGACTCGTTGGCCTCGCTACTTTGTCTGACCGAGCCAAAGTGCACAGATGAAAGTTCTTGTATTTATTGTAACGCAATAGCTTCAAACTAAGTCCCGTGTCATTTGCCACATACAACTCTTGCAGAGGAACGCAATATATTCACCTTAAAGCAATTTTATTCTACTAACAATTGAATTCGCTTCTCATTTTTTCCACAAGCAGTGAGAGACTGGAACTCCTTAGATGAATTCATTGTTGCTCAGACTACGATAAAACTGTTCACAGAAGTGGAAGGAGCTGTTTGATGCGGGCGCATGACGCTCTGTTGATTGTATCCTTTTTAATTCTTCTGTTGCTGTTGCTATAGTCCGCTTGTAGAAATTATTAGCTGCATGTAACAATTGTAAAATTTTGTATAGATATGTAAATTTGTATTTTCGTATTGAGCCTCTATTCTGTTCGCATTACTTCTTGCGTGTATTTCATGTATAAATATAGTGCCACCCCTGTAATGATTCATTTGATGGATTGGAAGTATTTGATTATAAATAAAATACCTCGAGCAGCCGAGACCGGCCGGCAACGTCAACCAGAGCCTTCACGTAACATGCGCACGCGCGCAGAGCGGCACCCGAGTCCTCGCCATGATGTCACTCACGAGAGGGCACCACTGAAAGATCTCGAGGCAAATATCTTCATTGACTTCATTAGCTGATGGCTTTCTTTAAATATGTACAGCCGGCCATTTTTTATAACCTGAACGCGCGAGCGTCGACCGTCAAGTCGATTAGCACCGTATAACAAAGCACGGTGGTGACATGAACGAGAATACGTGCATGCGAGTGATGAACAGTCCTGTTCAGCTGTCTTCTGCCACGCTGTCCCGGGAACCGGACACCAGGACGCCAGGAACCTGCTATTATTGACTTAATGGTCGACGCTCGCACGTTCAGGTTAAAAAATGGCCGGCTGCAGATACAGCGCATAAGCTACGTCCGAAGTCCATATGTATGTGTTGTTCAGTAGCGCAGACGCTAGCCATGATTTTAATATTCGTAAGCTCTTGAGACATATGGATTGTATTCTTGAGAACGCAGCATATGTGTGTGTGTGTGTGTGTGTGTGTGTGTGTGTGTGTGTGTGATTGTTTGGATTCGCACTATTAACCTTTCGCAGGATAACATGTTGGGAATTTGAAATGTGCAGGTAAAAACGTCAGAAATAGGGAATTTTTATGTCACAGAATGAGAATTTTCCGGCGTAGTACCGATCATTACTGCGCCCCGCCGCGTTGAAAACCCCGTTTGGCCTCTCCGCATTCGGTATAAACGAGCCTTATGAGGCCCCTGGTTGTGGTTTTTGAGTTCCTCACTCATAGTTAAAGTGTACTTATATTGACTAAGGAGGGGTGAAGCGCGTGCTTCTGCTTTGGCTTCGTGTGAATCAATATGGGTCACGTCATCTGCGAACTAGATTAAACCGAAGGTGTGCTCTTTGGCGCTTTCGATGTCATCGCGGCGCAGCCAATTAACTGTCTGCTGTGCGGCTGGTGTCGTAATGAAATAAGAAAAATAAACATTATGCGACCAGCTATATACGCTCCAGTGTTCGCACACCAAACACCACAGCCAAGGGCACAGTAACGGTTGGTCTCTTGACCACTCCTTGTTAGTGGATAGGACAAGCGACAAGGAGACAAAGACAAGGAGGAGCAGGCGAACATGGTTGTTTTAACGCGACAGCGTTAAAGAGCTCGTTTCGCAGAAATTCCGGCGTCGGCGTCGGCGTCGTTGGTTGTGAGCGACAAATCGTCATCTTGTCCGTGACCGAAAAGTCATCATCTTGTCCGTGACGGAAAAATCGAGAAAGATGCAAACAAAATAAATAATAAAAATTTTCGGGTCCGAGCGAGGATCGAACCCGGGTCGTCTGCGTGGCAAGCAGGTGTTCTACCACACAGCCATGCCTCTGCTTGGATATACTGTGAAAATAACTTCCTCTGCTTGGAAATGCAGTGAAAATAACTTCCATGCTTCGCAAACGCAAGGGTCCTTTATATAGGCGTCGCAATATAACATGTAATATCCCAGGAATATTGCGTGGTACAAGCGTAAATAGCCATCGGCCGTCAGAATATGTGACTATCATAACGATTCCATAGTTTAAAGCCAGCCACCCATTACAAACGGCACACACCTTACTGCGCGTATTCCCTTAACACCACGTAGTGTGTGCATAGCAAGTTCGAAAACATTTCCCACGTTTGGCCGCGCATAATTTCTCTTGGTTTAAACCATGCTACCCATTACATAGTATGCACTAAGTGATTGAAGTACGCAGTAGGGACGGAATATCGCTATCGCGTTGAACTCTTAAAGGCGAAGCTTAAGGGTTCCCACAATTTTTTCATTGGCGTGTAAAACCGCAGTTATCCTAAATGAATGTAGACGAAAACATTGCAGACGTCTGTCGCGTTCTTACTATTTGTAAAGATAAACAAGTGCGTGACTTACGAAACGGAGGGAATCGAGGCGGTGCAGCTGGTGGTCGCGGTGGAGGTCGAGGGGCTTGTGGCTGTGGCCGGGGTATTTGTATTGGTGGAGGTCGCGGCCTCTGAGTGTGCCCATATTTATTGCAAATCTTCGGTGGGTGTGTCGCACGGCGCCCAGGCTGTCTATATCCAAAAGCAGGTACCCTGCTTGCCTGTATCGTGCACAGCAGGAGCACACATGCAACGACAATGCCCAGCGAGTTCAAGCAAGAAACATTCATAATGGCCTAAATGACAGGTAGGTGTGAATGGCGGGATACGCGGATAGGGCAACTTTTATATGAGTCACATAACAATAGAAGTACGAGAACAACACTTTTCGGGCATTTAAAAGTTCCAGACGCGTTTTGCGGTTGGAATTTTTTGTCTGCTTTTTAAGCTGAAACACACTGACGGTATAAGCTTGTGACGCTTCTATATAGTTTCAGACAAATAATTTTGTTTATCAGGATCTTTACGAAGTGTGTTTAGTGTAAGGAAATTTTTCTCACGCTGCCTTGTTTCACAGTTTAGTGGGACAGGCTTCATCTGCTGTGCATGAAGGTTAGAACGATAAAGAATTTGCACGTCTTAATGTGCAGTTGAGTGCTCGCATTTAGCAAACGAATCGCGGTACGGTGTTGACTACGACCGTTGGGTTTAATATACCTTACGAACAGAGTGAGCACTGTGAAGCCGAGGACGACGAACATTGAATTCTAGCTATGGTTATTAAAGCATATTTGGCTGACATCTGTGTCGAGACGACGATAGCAGCGAAATTAAAGTAGCGAAGCTATAAAAAGGTTTTTAAGAACTTCCTAACAAGCTAATGCGTGAATTGACGATTCTTTTTGCGATCATTCTGTTAAGATTAAGATCAGGACGCGAATAGTCAAGTATATTCGAGGGCTTACGTGACTAACCAGCGATAAGGCTTCAGTGTTTGATGCCGCATATATAACCCTTTACGGCCTGACCCGCACAAACGTGTGGGTCAATAAAAAGGCTCACCGAACGGCACCTGCTTCAGTTTCGGTTTCATAGCTCTGTGCCGCTGAAGGCAATGTTTAAGGGAATATATCTGTTTCAGTAGTTCAATAATTTTGCCACCAGAGGGCGAGAAATCTTCCGTGAAAAATGCCATCTGAGCACGTGCGTCGACAGCAGCTACCTCAGACGTGTAAATCAACGCTCGTTCCTTGTTATACATTTTTTTTCGCAAGTGTATGCACATGAAAGCAATGTTAACGCTAATAAGAACATTCTTCGCTAAAAAATGTACACGTTCTTACCACACACGCTGTGTACTGACGCGTGAAGAAGTCACCCGCACGTTTGTGCGGGCTGGGCTTTAGTCCTCGTCAAATGCATGACAAAGCGGCGCAGGTTGGCTCGTTCGCGCGCTGTTACACCTGCGCATTCTGTTCTTTCTTGCGAATAGCTTTCTTGGCATCTTATTGGCACTTCTTTGGTTAGTGTTTCCTGATGTTTTCTTATATCTGAAGTTAGCGACGCGAAGTGATGTGCGTGAACTGTGATCACCATTTACGCAAAAAATGTTAATTTTGTGAATGTGTTGTGACAACATGCATTATATATAAAGAATTAGATTTTACATTGCCATATAGATTTTCAGTATCGCCGCTGAAATTGTAAGGATAATATGTAACATTGAGGGAACCAGCTTTTGTGGGTACTGAATTTTTTTGCACGTGCAGAGATTTTCAAACCAGAGACTGAAGAAGATATAGAAGAGTTATTGAGCCTCCTTATGTCTTGCGTCAAGAATCGGTTAGGGATCACGCTGACTTTCCTGGAGTGCAAAATGCACCCGGCATAGACAAGCGATTGGACTCAGCTGTACCACTGGCGATCAGGGGCCGAATTCACAAAACTCACTTACGATCCAAATTTTCGCGAAAGAGAAATGTTGTCGCGTAAGTGGATTCACGAAGCGAAAAAAAACGTCGTAAGAGGTCATGGTTATCACATCGGCCGCTGCGGTGAAGCGCGCTGCGAGTGTCCAGGAACATGTCAGTGAGGGTGATGCACTTGTTATATGTGCTAGTTATTTTAATGCCAGTAATTTGAAATGACACTGAAAACGTGTGCGAAAGCTCGCGATTCTCGAGCAAAGCAAACTATATTACCGAATTCATGCCTCTTTGACTTTGAACTGCCATTTAACGTGCCATGAGAAAATCAAATTAACGTTCTTTTCACCCGCTGATACGTATTTTGCTCTAAGGAAGCGACAGATTGGCCCGAAAATCAACGTGTAGCCACGACGAAATCTTCCGCTGCAGGCCCCCGCCGTCGCAGACGACAAATGCTAGCAGACGACGGCTTGGGCGAGAGGCGCATTGTGATGGGTTGGGAAGCGGTATTCTCTACATCAGGCAATCTTATGACGTTGCCACAACACTTCTTTCATCGCGCGGCCCTGTCGTATTCGTCATATCTTCCCCCCTCGCACATAAGAGCAATTCCTTATCTCGCCGTCAAAAACGCGCAAGAACATTTTATGAGTTTTCTTAGCGCTTGCTCTTGCTGCGTAGTTCGTGACAGCGACATGGCGTCGTAAGCAGTGAATGTGTGTGGGTGCCGGTTTTCGCAAACGCTTCTCGCTTGACTTCCTTCAGCGTTCGGCTGGATGTGTTTCGACTGGACGGTGCGTGTAAGCCGTGTGAAAACCAACGGCAGTGTCTCTCGGTGTACGGTGAGGCGTGGCGAAGCTTGTGCCTCGGTGTGTATATGAAGCGGGGAACGGCGCCTGTGTATCGACGGCAACTAGCACTTGAGGAGCCTGCAATGTGTGTTCGAGTTTCGGTAACAGTGCGTTTGTTTCGCTTTCCAGTTTCTCAGTTAGGTGCAGTGCTGCATTTCGAATTGACAGCGCTTTGGCACCTTACCTGAGTGATCGCGAGTGCGTACGGTAACGCATGCATTACGTTCTGTATTCGGTTATTGCTTCGCCGCTGGTTAGCTCGTGTGCTTCTATTTTCTTGTGAGCAGTCCAGGAAAAGGCAGTGTTTGAAAGTGCAACAATGTGCGTTGTGAACATTGGTGCTGCGTTGACATTTACAAGACTGGTGAAGAGGCTGTGCTAGTGTGGCAGAAGATTAAAAGACGGCGTTGATGACTGTGTTTTGCCCTGTGAACTTGCGATGGTGCTTCACGAGAGCTTTAAGGACTTGGCGCTGGGCTTCGCGTATTATTTTTTAACTCGTTATTTCGGCTTTTTGTGCTCATCGTAGTCCGAACGTCGTAATGTGTCGAATCGAAGTCGCGAGACGATACATTCTCTTGTAAGTGAGGCTGCTTTGGCAGCACGCCTTGACTGTTCTTCGGTGAAAATTTTGAGTTCTACCTGGCAGCGAGAGCCCGTGAACGTCAGTCACGCTTGCCTCCCGAAAGAACACACTTTTCAGCGGTGCCTTGCCTTGGGTGACGTCGTAGACCAGCACCTGCTAACTACAGGTATTCGAGTCCATCAGATCCGTCGTTATGCACGGCACTGGAGCCTTGACTACAGCGGCCCATGGCGAGGTCTCACGGTTTACCAGTGGACGGACACGTCTTGCTAGCCTTGCATTTCTTCGTCAACGGCAGCTTCCAGTCCACAGACATCTTTTGCCTGTTGACCGCAGAGCGTATTCCATTCCTGATGACACTGACGGCTGCTAATCGTTCCGCCACCGGCGAGTTGGACTTGCACAGCTAATTTCTTTGCTATTCGCGAAGTACTATAACGTATGCAAGCTTTTTTTTCTCAGCCTAGCAGATGTGCTGTTACCCCATGTTAAGTTCCAGTATGAAAAATGCACTACTATTACATTATATATATATATATATATATATATATATATATATATATATATATATATATATATATATATATATATATATACATATATATATATATAATCCGTAGATTATGAAGAGTCTGGCTTCGGTTGCCGTAGAATAAATAGAAAAAATATATATACGCTTCTAAAAAACTGTTTATTTGTGTCGTTTCGATCGGAGACCGATCTGCATCAAGACTTGATGAAGATCGGTCTCCGAACGAAACGTCACAAATAAACAGTTTTTTAGAAGCGTATATATATATATATATATATATATATATATATATATATATATATATATATATATATATATATATATATATATATATATATATATATATAAATATATAAGTAGGCTTTTATCTTATTATTAAGAAGAGCCTGTCTGTTTACGACACTTGATAGTTGAGAGGCGAATATTTGATGCGAACTTATTTTCCAGGAGTCATTAGCACTTTTTCAGGAATTCCCCTTTATTTTGCACAAAATTAGTTTCTATAGAAGATTACCGCTGTGGTAGCACTATACTTTGCCAGGACACGTATATTGCTGTATGCAAAGCTTACATGGGGATTCAGTTTGTTCCAAAGTGAATGTAGCATATTTGATAGCTTCGACGAAGTGATAGCTTTATGTTTGCTGCCAAATATGTATTCAGAGATTTCGATGCTGGTTTTTTGAACATATCCTTTTTGGCCTCTTCACAGATCGCAGACTTTCCAAAGGCCCTGGGTTGCAATAGTTTCCACGCACTGGCAAGACAAGCCTCCTCATGCCTTGGAACACCCGTACATAAATAGGAAGGAGTTGTTCTCCCCAAACGTGCAAGTCTTTTGCAATGGTGGGGGTGCCATCGTACAGCAGATCCTTGAAGTGGACTGGAAGCACGCATGGCAGCCTCATCTGGATGGACTGTGCTCTGCCGGGAAGCTTCGAGGGCACAAAACTGCCTAATGGTTGGTGGCTAGGTTCGTTATTTTTAAAGTGCAGATGGTGAAGTAAACACCAGCTTATATGCACACATTGTGAACCCAAATATCGTTGCTAACAGTGGAAGCTTGTATTCTCACACAGCGATGCCAATTAGACCCATAAGAAGAAGCAAACTGCAAGGTAACTGACAATGTCGAAAGTGTGAAGTCTGCAGCTTATGAATTTAACTCCATACATGTGAGACTGAAAAGTTTGTGATTTTGAATTAGCTCAAATACTTCGATTACTTAGAGCTCCTGAGCTTGTGACTTGCTTAGTGGTTCAAGTGTTCTGCATGGAAATAGCAAGTGAGTGAAAGTCGCTTGGCTGTTCAAAACTTGTAGGGAGAAAGAGCTATATGGCAAATTCCACTGCGGGGGAACAGCAGCACTCAAAAGTACGCTTAAAGTGCCCTCTCTTCAGAGCTGGCGGGTTTCAGTGGTCGAACAGGAGTGAGAGCACTGTCATCCAGCGATAGAGCGAGAGCGCTTTTGCTGCTCTGAGAACAGGCAGGAGGAGTATGTAGTGCTCTCGCCTGAAAAGCGGAGTAGGCGCAGTACGACGAGAGCCACGTGACTTTTAAAGGTCACATTCTCTGTATTTGTTTGAAGTTTGCTTTAGCCGGTGAGCGCGGCGGCAAGTGTAGGAACCATGTGTAGACTGAGATCTCTGATGTTTGACTCTACGAAGTGTACACAGCTACGTTTGCTGGAATGCGCAGAAACATGTAACTACGGCGAACAAGGGACTAGGAGATTTGAGGCGTATTTCGCCGCTGTTCAGTAGAGAGTGCCGGGCCTTCGTATGTTTTCGGTCACATGGTATATTTCTGCCCACTCGTCAACCTCTCACCTGCTCTCCAGAAGTGTGCCTCGTTCCAGTGGCAGATCGAGTGGCCCTGCTCTCAGTGGTTTGTCCCCCACTCCTCAATGCACGACACCCCTACTTCTGTTCTCTCAAAGAAACTCACCAATAGTTGAAGCCTCAGGCCCCACAAGGGCAGTAAATGCGCATTTTACCTTACATAGCTTGTATTTTTTTTCAATGTTGTAGCACGTTGTATTTCTGCCGTACATGTTCTCAGCACAATTACACAGCGATGCATTTATTTCTACAAATCATATGCGACCCAAGTACACGCTTGTTGATCTCTAAAGGTGACTCTCGGTATGCCTGAAAGCCATGGATGCATCCTGTCTCTGGCTGGCCTACCTGAGCAGCAGTACAGTGCATCCGCCACCCGTGCAAGAGAAGTCATAGAGCGCACCTCTGGTGTTCTGGGCAGGACACAGCCTTCCGTCCGGCATGGCATTGACATCAATAATATTGATGGTGAGTGTTCGTGGCCGCCGTAAGAGCCCATTAACATGAATTTGCGGATAATGAGTGCGTTCGTTACTTACAATTCCTAAGGAAGTGCATTTTAAGTGTACTTCGTTAGGAAAAATGGCTGTGAGCAACCAGCCCACTTATAATCCTCAAATGCTTTGTGTTTTCTCGTCTGCAAAATTGCTCCTGCACACTGTTTGTTCAGGTGGCTGTGTTAGATAACTTTGAAGTTAAGAACATTAGCTGTTGTATTGTAGCATAGCGCAACATGAGTAGCATAGTAAACTCACTTTTGGTTGGCTTCTTACACTTAGTCTAAAGTCGAAACAGAAGATACTTTATTGTCTTATGCCTCACTATTAGTCTGAAGTTTGTTTGCTTCAAAATGAACATCGTAGTTAAGCATTTGTATTGTAAAATATTTTTTCAGTCTTCATTATTTATGTACCCATGATGAGACTTTTTTCTTTTCTATTGTTTCTTCATACTTGTCATCGGCTTCTAAAAATACGACAGCTATAGTTCGCACATGTTTATCAACTTCGAACTGTTAAACATAAGCACGGTTGTAACAATCATCTGTATTTTTCTATGTTCCAGCAGTATCATGGGATCAGGTGCCCCATGGTCATGTACAGTGTATCTCGAACAAAGTGCAGAAGACCAACCAGTAAAGAAAGACTACCACTGACTGTGTCCTGCTGTCCAAAATGCACGTCCACAGAAAGAATACATTGTGATGGCTGGAGCGGTTTGATTTGTATGGTGACAATCTGCACAGCTGCAATGTTAGTTTCTGAGCAGTGCATCATTCAGCCGTTCCTTTGCACCTGGGCATTTAAAATTAATTAAATTTTGCACTTATTGCACCAAATCATGACATTAATGTAAAGCACACTGTTGTGGTAGTGTGCAAAATGATGTGAGCTACCTGAAATTTTTAACATGCACGTAAATAAAAGTGCCTGCGTGTCACTGCGTTTCACTGCCATGTGAAACAGCAGCCATGGTCGACAACCAATATCGTGTTTTCATGATTTGTAGTGGAAAAATTAAGGCCATGGAAGTGGGTAATTTTTCACTTGGTCGATATATCCCTTCAGGACACATTAGTATAGCAAGCATGATTTCATGCGTGTATATGCTCTGGAAAGTCGTTCTCCATGGAATATTTAGGTGGACGAGAATCGTCGCTATTCCTAGTATATCCAGCACCTGGCTTTAGCACCTGCGTAATATTATCCCGTTGCCTCTGTCGTCTTGAACTAGTTGGACCTCTCTGTACTGTGTAAGTTTTAACCTCCTTTTATACTGTGTTTGCTGTCATAGGTTTCTTCCTAGTGTAACTGTATACATGCAAACTATCATCTATGCAGCTTTGCTCATAATACTGCTGAAAGTACTCATTACATTTTTTGCGTACCTATACTATGCATTTACTTCTCTCTTTTGATGCATCTGTACCATGGTTTGGCCATAAGAGGCCTTCTGGTGTGCTCTAGTCTTGAAGCTGACGACTTCCAACAAATTTGAAGCTGGAAGTAACGATCTGCTTATTGCCATTACTACTATAACCAGATAAGCTGTCAAAGCTCCATGTACATGCATTGAACATTCTGTAAACTGTGCAAGGCAAACGTTCTTAAGTTTTTTAATTGCAGTACTTGTTTTATGCACCTGAAACACAATTACATTGTAGTGGCACATTATAGACTGTGATTCTGTAAATTTGGGCTGAGAACATTGCAGCTGAGGCCAGCCGCAAGATAAACATACAAGGCACTGAAGCATCACTTATGATACATAACATACAGTCCTTACCCAGAAGTGCACTGAAATTTTTCCAAGCGACAGAAGAGACTACTGTATGGGAACCTGCAGATGTGCAGACTTTGAAACCGTTGTGAGTGGTGTTTTCAGGAAAAGCAATGGGTCTTGATATGCCAACAGCAGCATTGTTTGCATGCACCGAGCCGCTTAGTTGCAACGAATTGTTTTATTTATGTATTGTCCAAAATTTGTTTGTGCTGTGCCAATTTTTCAGTCCATGTCACCTAACATTGCTTGTTATTGTGTGAAGAATGAGCCGAACTATGTAAATAAACTTTGTGAAATCTTGCAGACATACCCCATATTGTGATGCACCGCCCTCTACTAGCATGACTTGCGAGGGGTCTCATATTTTGTCGTGGGCTGTCACCCATGAAGATGTATAAAAATTGCATGAGAGTGGGAAGCAACAGAAACTATGCATCAAGCTGTTCCAAGGTGTGTGTGTGTGTGTGTGTGTGTGTGTGTGTGTGTGTGTGTGTGTGTGTGTGTGTGTGTGTGTGTGTGTGTGTGTGTGTGTGTGTGTGTGTGTGTGTGTGTGTGTGTGTGTGTGTGTGTGTGTGTGTGTGTGTGAGATTGTGTGCGTGCGTGCGTGCGTGCGTGCGTATGAATGAATGAATGCTTCTTCTTTAGTGTAACTTTGATAAGAACTTTGCCGACTTTATCTGTCCTATTTATATTTCTCAAGTATGTCTCCTACTGCGCCAAAACGAATGCAACCTTACACAAAATGTGTGCGTTCACGGAAGGTGTTTCATTTAACAACGAAAATTCGTGAGCAATAAGTTGGGAAATATGAAACAAACCAGCAAAAATAAGTTTATAGCACAGCTCCTCTGTATAACATTGCTTCTACACATTGTGCTTGTCGTATATGTGGATTTCAAGTATTCAATTTCAACCAGCGTAACCAAGCATTCGCCCGTGGCTGTACATATACTTGTATATATGTGCATGGTATTTTTGCATATTGTCATAGTGTTGCCAATTACTATTAAGGGCAGAAACCTAGTCGAGCTGAGTACGCGGATTTTTGTCTGTACACATGTCATCTGTACTGTCTCTGCTGTTGAAATAAACTTAGGTATAACATTCCCGTGCAGTCACCAAGAGTAGCCGTCTATGACTCAAATGAATTTGCCGCAATCTTTTCCCAGGCTGTTTCGTTTGGGACAATCGGGGACCCTCAGCTCAGAACTCGACAGCCTGCTAGAGTTATTTATAAGCATTGACAGAGCCATTACACAGAGGCGCGCAACACGACAGGGACCGAGAGACAAGACACAAACACAGCACTGTGTGTATTTTCTCTCTGCCCGTGCCGTTTTGCGCCGCTGCGTGTAATGAATCCCACCCAACTAGCACGAAAACGTGTCCCGACAAAGGCGTCATCTTGGTCGCAAGCAACTAGGTCACCGCGTGTGTCTAGATTTTCTCGAAAACATCGTGATGTGTGGACGGGTCCTCGATTAGCCAGAGACGTCAAAAGTAATTGCCCAGGTATGATAACTGGGTTTCGGAACTGGGCGCTTTTGCGGTAACAGTGGTTAGAAGAAAAAAAAAACTTATTTCTGAAATCTATGAGCGAGGATGCCACAGCGCTTTTTGCTCTAAAGGGGAGTCAAAGAAGAGAACAAAAAGGGCACCTTCTCAAGATAAGAGTGCCCGCAACACATAACTAGAGGCCGTGCAACCTGCTGTTTCATATTTTTTAAAAAATTCGTGGGTTCTCGGCGACGCTGTGAATCGAACTCGGTGCCTCCCGGATTGTAGTCGGTCGCTGTAATCATTATACTACCGCGGCAGCGCTGGAGATGAGAGTTGGCCACTGTAGTACTGACGTCATTGTTAATATATCTGCTTTCGCTAGAAATACGCCTAACGCAATACGTCCGGCAAAACACGATAAAAAAAAGGCTCGCAATTCGTAGTGGATTCGAGGCGACTCGAAGGCGAAATCAGTCGAGTGTAAATACATGACTGTGTATTTCACATTGACGTGCGATATTCACTAATCAACTATCGCTAATTAACTATCACTATTGTCACTTTCATTCAATCAATACTCTGTTGGTTTCAATTATCGTCGATTAAATAAACGTTCACTAATCACCTCACTACTTAATGTCCTTCTATTCTCATATATAAGCCCGGTCATATTTTCGCTCGCTTCTGTGTAGCTTTCGCTCCCATACACGTTAGTAAGTAACGCGAACAAATCTTTTATGCTCTCCAAGCAACCGGTGCCGTTCCGTAGAAGTTCGCCATGACGTCTGCTGCGCCAGGGGATCCTCTTCCTAACGTTCTTCTGTATCGATTAGTTTTCACTCTTTCGAAAAAACGATGTGAGAGACACGCAAACGCTGTCTTTTTCCTGTTTTTTTTTCTTTGCTAAACGCGCAGCACGTGCGCCTCGATTCACGAGGCACGTGTGATCATGTCACTTCAGGCTGAGACACAACGTTGCTTGTTTTATTGGTTTGCTCACGTAAACGCTGCAAAGATGAAGTGACCTGCAGCGCGTTGTTTTCTGAAAAGTATAAGCACGTAGAAACTGCCCGACGAAACTTTCTCGTTTTACGTGTTCACATATCTAAGCGTATACGACTCTTCTCACATTCTGGCCCTATCAAAATGCGGTGATGAATTGAACCTGCGACAATATACGCTCATGATACCTCTCTGTTACTGCTGCTTTATATTACTTGAACAAGTTTCTACGTAGGCTCGAAAGCCGCTTCCTATGTCTTACTAAGATCTTTGTAAGAAATCCAACCTTTTACGTCTAGGTAAAGAACACCCTAATGGCCACCAATTTACCGTGCTTGAACACGCCTCGAAAGTTGAGTGCCATGACAGCTTCATGAATAAAACTAAACCATTGCACGAAGGGGGAGACGTTTGGGTCACATCTTCAAACCTTCAATGTATCAATTTACGAGCGCTTTCATGGGAGCGGTGCGTTACTTACAGTTGGCGAGATAGCGCACGGATTCTTGCTTAACGCCGCCGAGCAACAAGCTACATATGGTCATTCGTCAAACGCAAGCGCTTGGCTTTGTTCAGGCCCAGCGGACGCCTGCTGCAACACGTCGGCGCGTAAGCGCTGTAGCAGACGCCCGGAACTGGAAGCTGAGATGCTGCGAAAAGACATGGGCTATCATCGTATACTCTCGATGCTAGATGCTTTGCGTGTTGCCTTGCTATCATCGGCGCGCACTTCTTTCTTCCCTTGTCGTTTCATCGGCTTTCGTGTTGCCTCCTTGCCCTCAAAAGTCACGAGTAAGTTAAATTCGTGCCAATGCTATCATACTCCCTCGAGGTACGAGAATTCTTGTCTAAGAAACTGCGTAGGCAAGAGAAAGCTTTGTGAATTCGGCCCCAGTATACAGCTTGACATCTGCACATCACTGCAGGCTGTCAAGTGTGGCTTCTTGTTCAAGAACGCGTTGTATGAAGTGCAACTTATACCTGTGCCTCACAAGTGACACACAATACTTTAAAATGTTGCATTCGCAGCGCTTAACACGCATTTTTTGCTTTGTCTTAGCCGTTATGAGTGTATTCCTCGCTGCAGTGAATCACATGAATAAAAGCCCAGCCCGCACATATGTGCGGGTCTGTTTTCTGGGTCAAATACTCCAATTCTTCCAGTTTAACCTTTAAAAACTTAATTGCAATAGAGGAAACATCAATTAATTTTTTTAGCAAGTTAGCAATTTTTGTGTTAATTTTTTTTTCGGGTAGGAAAGGGATAAATGCCGACGCACGTCCCCGCAGAAGGTAGCACTCGACGGCAGGCGCTGTTCTCGCCGCCATCAGTGTACAGATTAAATTTCTTGTGCTCTGAACCTTTCACTTTCCGTGCACAAGTTCGCCCGAATAAAAAGTTTCGTCTTGAAAACGCCAACAGCTGCCTTCGTGAACATCACGACCACGTGACATCTAGTGGAGGTGCTTCCCTGTCCATGTACCAAACCCCCCCAGCCTTGAGCCAAGCCCACGCTGTCATGGGGCCACACACGCCAACCCTCAACAGTGAGCTATCTGCAGACAGCAATCTCTACCGCCAGAATACAGAACCTATACCCAACAAGACCAGGGCCACAACGACGAAGACAACAGCCACAACGACGGCCGCTGTATCACCAAGAACCATCGTCATGTCTCAAGCCAGGGAGCCGCCGACTTTCGCAGATCACCATGCGAGAATTCAGAAAGCTGGCTGGAGGCATACGACTGAGTCACCGCGTTCAACAATGGGGACAGTGACAACCTTTGCCACGTCTTTTTCACCCTTGAAGATGACGCAAAGACCTGGTTCGAGAATCAACAGCCTGCGCTAATCTCATAGAACCTCTTCCGCACCGGATTCCTGAACACATTCGTGAAATTCGCTGAAACCCTTCTGGATACCTGTCTATAGCTCCCCAACGAGAACGTCGGGATGTATATCAAAGAAAACGCTCGACCTCTCCGTCAGAGTCACTACCGGGTTTCGAAGCCAGAACGAGAATCAATTAAAGCGACAAGTAGACGAAATGCTGCAGGATGACATCATACAGCAATCGAAGAGTCCGGGGCATCACCAATAATCTTGGATGAAGGAAGGTAGAACGGCTTTCTGTGTCAATTACCGTAGCCTGAAGAAGACCACGACGAAGGACCAATATCTACTGTCACGGATATACGACGCCTTGGGTTGACTTTGTGACACAAAGTACCTTTCTTCCATGCACCTCTAGACGGGCTATCGGCAAATTGAAGTCGATGAAACAGACCGCTGGGAGACTGTCTTTATGACACCGGATGGCCTCTGAGTTTAGGGTCATGCCATTTGGTCTTTGGTCGGCGCCTGCGACGTTCCAGCGTGTTATGGACACAGTACTGGCTGGGATAAAGTGGCAGAATTGTCTTGTCTGCCTGGAATGACGTCGTCATCGTGGCTCCCAGCTTTGACAAACACCTCCAACTTCCTAGAAAAGTGCTTCAGGCAAACAGATAATCTGGCCTAACAATCAAACCGAAAAAAAAATTGAAGGACACTTTGTAAATAACAAAGTGTGTTCGGCGAAAGCCTGTGGTCATTCGACTGACTATACGATGTCCTTTTTTGCTTCTTTTTTCTTTTTTTTTTGTGGCCGCGGCCATCACGTGATTGCTGAGAGAGCGTGACGGGGAGTGGCCACAGCTGGCACCGATACAGGGCACGGACGGACGTCGGACACCGCATGTATGAGACATTAAATACTTTCGCCTTTAAAAGTGCGCATTTACGTACTAAGAGCTCATATTTCTAGGACAAGTCACCAGTAACTCGAGGGTCCACCCTGACCCGCAGACAACAGCCGCCACCGCCACATTCCCGCCGCCAACCGACAAGAAGGCCGTGAATCGATTTCTCTGCCTCTGTGCCTATATTACAGGTGGTCTGTCAAAAACCTTTGCCCGTATCACCGAGCGATTTACTAAACTGGCCGAGACTGACGTTGACTTTAAGTGAGGGAAACTCCGCAGGAGGAAGCATACCGTTTACTGAAAGGACACTTCTAGTTGTCACCGATCCATGCACGCTTCGGTGGAAACACGCATACAGAAATACACAGAGACGTAAGCTGTGTAGGGCTTTTCGCCGTACTTACACAATGGACAAAAGGTCGACAAAAGTTCAACGTTCATGCTAGCCGATGGCTGTCAAAGGCCGAATCGAATTATTTCACAGAAAAAAGTAACAGTTTCACCTCAAGGGCGAAGCAATGAATGCGATAGCACGAAATGAAATGTCACAAGAAGAACGGCAAGCAGCTAGAAACTTTGTGCGCGCTGCTCAAACACACATAAGGACGCACTAAAATAACGCACATGTATACCCAGGAAGAGCGCGAACTGTCACAGTTCTTACCTCAACTATCCCTTACATTGGCACTTCCAGCTAGCAATTCACTGCTTTCGGAAACGAGGCCGCTGCAGCCGGTAAAGTGACCTTTGTGCGGATCTATAACTTGAAGGCAAACCTTGCGGTGAGAGCACAAGACGTACGAAACCCCCCCCTCAAAAAATAAGTGCGCGAACACGGGCGACCACGCTCTGTATGAGACAGTCAAGTCATAGGCGCAGATTTCAACTCCGGTGAAACACTAGAGAGTTTTAGAATTTGGGATCAAGGAAATTGGCAGTGGCACCTGAAGCCACGGCCCGAGTTCCCTGCGGGCGTCGATTTTGGTTGGTACGTATTCCTAAGACTAAAATTACAGCGCAAACGCACTTCATTGTCCTTACTTCATTCCTCCTTTGTTCCTGCACCCATCTGAATATGATTTCATGTCTTTGCGTATCTAATATGCTGTGAACACGTTTTGGTTTAGAGCTATTGTTGCGTGCGCATGTGCGGTAAGGTTTCCTGGGGCTTATATATGCATTGTAGTATGAAAGAATAAGACAGCTGTTCGTCAGCGCTTGTGTTAGCAACAGCATTTGTTAACAGTGGCTATTACTTTCGGTATAAAAAATTAATTGCATGACAACCTTTGGCTACTATTACGATGAGTTCTGGCTTCCTTTGAAATACACCCACGGCAACCCTGTACGTGCCTCAAGTCTACAAGGCAATACACGCTCTTAAGTAGCCACACACTTTATTGGTACTGTGGCTGATCATAATGAAGAATCCTCGCTGAGCTGTCTGTAAGCGATGCTAAGCTTTCAAGCCTGCCACTCCTTGCGGAATTCGCATCATATGGCAACCTCGTGTGATTTTACTCACCTGCCACGTCATATAGACCCTTTTAGCCGCCAGGGTCCGCCACCGCCGTGTCACCGGATGCGGCGGCGGCTCCACCCAGGACGGCTTCCGGTTTGCCCGTGTTTTCTTCTGTTTGCGTGCGCTTCGACCGTCGGACTGCGGAAAAATAACCAAACTTTGCGGTATTCCTGGCGCTCCGGCCGTCTCCTGCAATGGCCTCGCGACGCGGGTCTTGTTCTATTGTGCCTGGGTGCAGTTTGCGCTCGTGGGAACCAATCTTCTTTCTAAAGTGCGGGCGTTTACATTCCCTGCTGAGGATGAAAGAATAAATGCTTGGATTGCTGCAATGAAACGAGATAACTGGCGCCCTACGAAAGGCTCACGGATTTGTTCAGCTCACTTCATCCACGGTAAATCATTCCGAAACCTTGACCACCGAGCCAAGCATGCCTTGCAATGCGGATCGCTAGCTCTGCAGCCTACAGCCCGCTAAAACCGCAGTAACACCTGTTATGGTGCGATCGCGCCTACTACATCGCCGTAACGTAGTGTTCCTGTAGTTTTTACAAGGTTAAGAGTTCAGTATTCACTTAGCTCACGCTTTCTGGTTTCGGGCGCATTGGGCTAGAAATTCTAGCAGTGACCTTTGGCTCTGTAACTCGCTTTGTATTTCTCGCGAGTGGTCTGTAGGGCAGCACCAGATTCGCGCGCTACTAAGGTCAGCACACACACTGTTGCACACAAACTCTTGCAAAAAGAAACAATTGTTCATTCTGGCTGATGCCCCCCTTTTTTTAGTAGTTCATTCCTTTTAATTTGCTGCTTTAGGGAACAGTGACCAACTTCCCATTTCTTTAAGATTATTTCAGAAGTTTTTTTTATTCTCTGTCAATGTGCTCTTCAGGTAAACTATCATCCGATCCAAGTCACCCAGACTACATTCCAACACAGATGCCACGATCAGGACGACACCTTCACCGCGTTTGCCAGCCTTAGAACACGAGACGCGCTTCATCTTGCCGTCCACGAACCAATTGTACGCGTCACTTAGCCTGAAGTTCTTAAATTGTTCTTTGGTGTAGAAGCCTACACTCTCAACCAGATAAACAAAAATATCCGCTGCGGACACTGGTGGAATGTTCTTACAGCCCGACGAGAAGCTGAAGCGCACCACATCAGCGTCTAGTGGATCGGGCAGCTCTTGGCCCTCGAACATGAGCTTCTGCCGATACCGTTGGCGAGCTTCGGCGTCGAGCTGCTTGAAGTACTCACTGGATATTAAGAACCGCTTCCAGAGAGCGAAAAAAACACGTTAACGTAATAATTACGATGACCGACGTAACCGAGGCACGCAGCACACACTTGAAACGCAACGTCCCAACGGGCGGAAGTCGCTCGGCCGGAAGTTTGCTGCGTTCAACCAATCAGTGCGCGCGTCGTCTGTTTGTAAACACTGAAATCGTCTATAGATCTTCTAACTTGACTTCTCGCTTAATATGACACCAAATAGTGTGTCCTTGGTCGAAGAAGCTTGAAGCGTAGGCTTGGTAGAGTACTCGACTGCCTTGCCGAATGCCTCCGCTCAATTCTGGCTTGAACCCCCTTTTTTAGAAGCGAAGCTCCTTAGGCCCGCACCCCACCGGCGCCGTCGCCGCCGTCGTAGCTCCCCGCTGCATCAGCGCTCGCACCCCTCTCCTACCTGTCTCCATCTTTGTCTCTGCCCTCTCCCCTCAAACCGGCGAACGCGCGTTCCCGCCACCGAGCGCAGCAGACGCTCTCCGCATGTGCGGCGCAAACAAGGCGCGTGGCGCAAAAAGAAAAACACTTCGCGTTAATAAACGACAGTATTAATTCCCACTTGCGATTAGTTAGGGCTGCTCACAGACCATAGATAGCCAATGAAACGCTGCGAGCGGCGTTCAGTCGCCGCCGTCGAAGCTCCCCGCCGCATCACCGCTTGCACCCCTGTCACACCTGTCTCCCTATCCCTGTGCTGCACCCGCCGCACACTCACTCGCTCAGGTCGTTACCGCCACCGAGCGCAGCTGACGCTCTCCCCGCCCTACCGCCTTCATGAGAGCCAGCAGCGAGATGAGGCGCATAGTCGTTTGCGTCCCATTTCTAAGGAGCTTTGCTCATCGGTTGCATTCGTACACGGAAGAACTGCTACTTTTTATTTTTCTTTCTCATTCTACCCGCACAGTCCTAAAAGCGCGTTCCGAAAGACCACAATAAAGTTTATCCAACCATCCATCCATTCTTCGCGTTAGCTGCAACAGCCACGGGTAAGGGTGGCGGCTGACAACCACACTCGTGAAACTTACTGCTCTTTTGAGCTCACAAAAACTTACTCTAAAATTTCGGCAGAACCCGTCCATTGTGGTGATGAATTTCATGCAAAGCTATCCGCGAGTAGTGGCGTATGCTGTATTTACGGCTTCGAGACGGTTAAAAACTTTAGCTTCTTGGCCTGGCTGCATCGTAAAAAACAGCGTGGGTATACGGGACCAGAAAGACAGACAGGACATTGCGCTGGCTAACAACAGCAGCATTTATTTCGTGTGAACAACTATAAACGCTTCCTTGGAAACGGGAAAAATCAAGAATAAAGGACAGGGAAGCCCTGCGCAAGTGTCTTCAATAGTACATGAAAATTCAAATTCAATCACGGAGATAATTAATCTCCTTGTTGGTTAGTACGATGGACGGTGCGCTTACACATGATGGCCCAATGGAAATGCTAAGTTCAATCACGGAGATCGTGAACGTGAATTCTCCATAGATTTTCCTGGTGCGGAAATCGCAATATCTGCGTAAGCTGCGCGTCTCTTCAAAACTCGGAGTACATCGACACTCGGCACAGTGAATTGCCAGATTGCTTCCAGTTTTGTCCTTGAGAATGTTTTTGTGCTCTCGAGGCCGGTCGTTAACGCAGAGACCTGTTTGACCAACGTAGCGGTTACCGCAAGACGTTGGCAATCTCGTAGACGACTTCAGTCTTGCAAGGGCACCAATCCACGTAGCATGTTGCTTCTTGCCAATGGAAAGGATTTGGGTTGAGGGGCGTTCACTTTCTTACACAGTGACCCCAGTGTGACTGGCGCCGAGAACACCACCCTTACGCTGGCACGTGCAGCAGCCTTCTTGATATTGTGTGAAACGCCGTTGAAATAGGGTATGACCGCCACTCTTGCCCTGTCATCTGCAACACGAGGTCTTGCCGTCTTGCGGTGTTCCTTCAAGATGACTTCGGCCAACCCGGTCCGGGTTGGCCGAAGTCTGCTTGAAGGAACACCGCAAAAAGGCTGGCTTCTATGTCCCCTTCCGATCCGGAAGTGGCCAGAGAAGCCAGTCTTCTTCAATCGGCAAACTTGATTGGTGAAGCTAGAAGCGACTTGATGCTGACAGGATCTCACCAGAGCAGTCTTCATAGCGTAGAGCGTGGTAGCCCGTTTGACAAGCTTTGAATGATAAGACGAAAATAGAAGGAAGTCTTTCTTTGAACGAGGTGAATACTCCCAACAAATGTGCTCAGCACTAAACGTCTTCTTGAGGTTCAAGAAGCTTGTAGAGGCACTCCAAAGGTTGCAGGCACGCGCATCTTACGCAGATATCGCGATTTCTGCGCCCGGGAAATCTATGAAGCGTTCGCGATTCATTACATTGGGCCATGATGTGTAAGCTCACCGTCCATCGTAATAACCGAGAAAGAGATTGCATTTTCATGTACTAGTCGAGAAGCATGCGCAGGGCTTCCCTTTACTGTTTCTTGTTTTTCCCCTTTCCAAGGAAGCCTATACAGGGCGTTTCAACAAATGTGTCCACTATTTTTTAAAAATCAGCAAAATGCGGCATTTGCTCGCTGTCTTCACAATTGCTTTTTCTGTAGCGGCAGGCATCTTAAGATGGTTGAAGACATGATTTGGGACAGTAATTAAGAAAGTTAAATTAATTAACTTTTTAATTAGCGGAGTTAGGTGGTTAAGTCCGATGGGAGAATTGAAGTCCTTCATGCGAAGAACCCATTTCAGCTTTGAGATTCAAAAAAAGCGGCCTCTATTAATTATTGTAGCGTAATGAAATTCAGGCAAATTCATTGGCGAAACCGAAACCCAAGACCGATGAGCGTAACAAGCAGACGACTAGAATGACGGCACTTTTCAAGACACCGGTTACATGGGTGCAGTTCTTCCCCGTTCGTGAACGTATGTGCGTCATGCGTGTTACTGCTGCAAGCGCCGCCCACACACTTACACGAAGAAGTCGGTTGATGGTTGATATAATGACGTTCACTCATTGTGGACGTCTCAGACGAATATGGCAGTTGCGCTCTTCCGCGTTTCGGTTTCGGTTTGGCCGCTGAATTTGGGAGAATTTTATTACTTCGCAATTATTCCTAGAGGCCGCTTTTTCGAAATCTCAAAGCTGAAATGGGTTCTTCGCATGAAGGACTTCAATTCTCCCATTGGACTTAGCCACCTAACTCCGCTAATTAAAAAGCTAAATAATTTAACTTTCTTAATTACTGTCCCAAATCATGTCTTCAACCATCTTAAGATGCCTGCCGCTACAGAAAAAACAATTGTGAAGACAGCGAGCAAATACCGCATTTTGCTAATTAAAAAAAATAGTGGACACATTTCTTGAAACACCCTGTATATTTGATCACACGAAATAAACGCTCGCGTTGTTAGCCAGCGCAAAGTGATGTCTGTCTTTCTGGTCCCGTGTGCCCGCACTGTTTGTTATGATGAAGGTACTGCTTTGAACCAAGTCTCACTTGATGGGTAAACGTCGTATAGTCGTTGTGTATATAATGTGGGCTTGCGAGGAAAGTCGACAACATAGCCGTGTAAAGGATAGCGTAGGGTCCGACCTCACGTCTGCATTCACTTTACATCACAGACGTCAGTCATCGTAACGAAGTGTAAACAGTTTTTTTTTTGAATGCGAATGCATTTCTTAGTCGGGGTATGTCAGGCGTCCGTCGGTGTCCGCATCTCTCCGCTCTCACTCCCTCTCCCATAGCAACAGCTGCGGGCACGCGCGCTTATCCTCGCCCCTAGAAACCGGAGCAGGTGGTGCGGGCGGAGTAGCGGAGAGTGAGTGGAGAGGAGCAGCGCGCTTTGGTGTGTGAGGGCGCTCACATCGCGGGAGCTCTAAAGTCCCTAGATAAACTAAAGTAGCGCCAACGGCGCCCCTTCGCCTCTGCCTCCTCTCCCAGAAGCTGCAGCAGCGCCTCTATGGTGTCCGCCAGGAAACTGCTGAAAGCACGGCGAAAGGCATACCCTTTCACAGGCATGCCCTCTCCCGGCGCACGGGAGAGGGTATGCGCAGAGGACGGACAAGATGGCGCTTGCACTACCAAGAATAGGGGAGAGAAGGAGCCTGCACATTGACACGTATGGCGCTACTTTTTATTCTAGGGACTTTAGGGAGCTCGGCGGAGCTCCCGCGTGTGTGGAGAGAGTGTAGGAGAGGGTAGGTGCAGTGCTTCGCCGCTCCTTCTCTCGCCGTTCGCTCTCTCTCCTCCCTGCGCCCCACTCTCCCGTCCGCTCGCTCGCACGTATATATATATATATATATATATACATATATATATATATATATATATATATATATATATATATATATATATATATATATATATATAAAGAAAAGGAAAAAAAAGGCGCTGGCCGTGCTCCCGACCGGGCTGCAGAAATTATGCGCCTTTTCCTTCTTCGAACCACAACCACCATATATAAATGGAGTGGAGCGCGCGCGAAATGCATTCGCATTTCCTCACGATTGCCTTCGGGGAGGTGGGGGGCATTTTTTTTGCGTATTCCTGCGGGGATGAGCAAGGCTAGAGTATAGCTTGTATTAGTCATGGCAGCACATGATTATTACATTATTATAGAGCATATTGTAATGTTTGTTATATTAATACACCATGCAAACACCACTGACGTTAGAAAAGGAGGACTTTTTGAGGGCCTAGTTGATGCATACTGACATAAAAACTTAGCGCAATTAAAGACGAGACACATAAGCAAGAAACACGCGGGACTGGCGCTACTCACAACTATTTATTTCACAACGTCGTCATGAAATATATACATACACTTTGGACATGCGCAGATGCGTTCCATGAAGAAAAACAAGAAATGAAGATGAAAAACAGATTATATATCTGGTATACATGTCGAGGTATCTAAATTCATTCTTATGCAGAGTAATGGAAGGTTCGCTAACGCACCCCGCCTTCCTCTTCTTAATGTGAAACCCTTCTAGCAACACGCGAGCTTGTTCATTGCGGCTTTTACCAAGAATCTTTGCCTGACGAAACAGTGCCTCACAACCACAAGAATTCACGTGATCTGCTAAGTGCGTTTGTTCCTTTTTTTTATATTAAAAGCATGCTCTCGAAAACGGTCATTTGCGCACTTTCCGGTTTGACCGATGTAGCTTTTTACCACATGACAGTGGTATGTCATAAACGACGCCATCGGCGCATTTCACGTATGGCGAAAGGTGTTTTTTTTTTTTTGGCATCCTCGCCTCGTTGCTTTTGCCGTAGAAATGCGAGGGCAAAGGCGGGCGAGCTTATTGGGGGGCAGAAAATACCACTCCAACGTCGTGCTTGTTCGCAACCTTCTTGAGGTTATGCGAAACCTTATGTATGTAAGGAACAACCACTAAAGCACGCTTCTTTCGAGCGAAGTCATTGGCTTCTCTGTTCATGCTTTGTTTGCACTTCTGCAAGAGCCTTTCAGCAACTGCAGTAATCACAGCAAGTGTATAGCCTGCCACCTGCAGCTTCGATACTTGAGCATCGAAGCTCTGTTGCATCTCGTGGTGGCACGATTTCTTAAGCGCGGACTCAAGGCAAAGCGATGCAATAGCTCTTTTTACTGTCTTGGAGTACTCCTTTTTGCACTCCACTTTTATATATTTTGACAAGCAACTTTTTTTACACAAGGAGGGCGTCTGCATTGGTTCTTGTGTAGCGCCAATTTTATGAGATATTTTTTTTTTGTCCCAGATCGACCGCACACTCCAACAAGTTTTTAATGAGGGAGGGAAGGTTTTACGCGTTTTTAGATTTGTCGATGATTTTTTAGTTTTGCTAAAGCCTCAAGCCGGGGATACTTGCAGGCGCCAGGTGGACATGATTTTAGAGCTTTTTAAACTGCATGGGAAGGGACTGTCCTTTACACATGAACTTCCTATGCACAGCACTCTGCAGTGTTTAGATATCAATTTTAACTATTCGGGACGACACGTGTGCTGGTCGTATCACCCACGGGCAAAGAAGGGGATTTTACCATTTGACTCGTCTCACTCCAAGACAGTAAAAGAGCTATTGCATCGCTTTGCCTTGAGTCCTCCCTTAAGAAATCGTGCCACCACGAGATGCAACAGAGCTTCGATGCTCAAGTATCGAAACTGCAGGTGGCAGGCTGTCCACCTGCTGTGATCACTGCAGTTGCTGAAAGGTTCTTGCAGAAGTGCAAACAAAGCATGAACAGAGAAGCCAATGACTTCGCTCGAAAGAAGCGTGCTTTAGTGGTTGTTCCTTACATACATAAGGTTTCGCATAACCTCAAGAAGGTTGCGAACAAGGACGACGTTGGAGTGGTATTTTCTGCCCCCCAATAAGCTCGCCCGCCTTTGCCCTCGCATTTCTACGGCAAAAGCACCGAGGCGAGGATGCCAAAAAAAAAGCACCTTTCGCCATACGTGAAATGCGCCGATGGCGTCGTTCATGACATACCACTGTCATGTGGTAAAAGCTACATCGGTCAAACCGGAAGGTGCGCAAATGACCGTTTTCGAGAGCATGCTTTGAATATAAAAAAAAGGAACAAACGCACTTAGCAGATCACGTGAATTCTTGTGGTTGTGAGGCACTGTTTCGTCAGGCAAAGATTCTTGGTAAAAGCCGCAATGAACAAGCTCGCGTGTTGCTAGAAGGGTTTCACATTAAGAAGAGGGGGGGCGGGGTGCGTTAGCGAACCTTCCATTACTCTGCATAAGAATGAATTTAGATACCTCGACATGTATACCAGATAGATAATATGTTTTTCATCTTCATTTCTTGTTTTTCTTCATGGAACGCACCTGCGCATGTCCAAAATGTATGTATATATTTCATGACGACGTTGTGAAATAAATAGTTGTGAGTAGCGCCAATCCCTCGTGTTTCTTGCTTGTGTGTCTCGTCTTTAATTGCGCTAAGTTTTTATGTTAGAAAAGGACCACCCTTGACTGATGCTAGACCACTTGTGACACATTTCTTGAAAATTGATACCGCGTGGTTATGGAGTGATGGTCACTACACAACCCTTGTCAGAGTTTGCCTGCCATATTTGTTACCTACCGAAACGAACGCTGTGTTTCTTTTGTTTTAGTGCGCGCGCGCTTGTGCCAGAGCGCGAGCGCGCACTCCTCTTCTTCCTCTTGTTCTTAGAGCGCCTTGAAGATGTTATTAACGCAAGTCTTCTGCACTTTGTTCTTCGAGCGCCTTGATGGTGATATTAAGTGCGCAGCACTTCAGGGGCCCGGGCTGTTTACGCTGTCATCGTGTGACGTAACGCAAGCAAAACCACGTATAAAAATTTAAAAAGAGGAAGCAAGCGAGAGAAAGAAAGCAAAAAAAGAATAGGAAGAAAAGTAGAAATAAAGAAAAATAAAGAGGAAGAACACAGAAAGAACTAAAAAGAGAACAAGAAAGAAAGAGAGATTGAAAGAAGGAAAAAACCAAAGAGAAGCAAAATAGGCTGCGCAGCTCCGCACTTCTTTCAGGCTTGCTCCACTTGTGCGAAGCTGCCTTAATTTTTTATAAAATGGTTGCACCATGTACATCGGAGACTATATGTGCAGTCGTTCGACAGCCTGAGCCATGCTCACTCATTGTTTTGAACGTATCAGCTGAATTTCGTCACAAAGGGCTAGTTATAAAGCAGGACTATATATTTTTTTTCTGGACTGCTTTCAATTCCTGCGAATGGTTTGGCCCTTCTATTACTCTTTAAACAGAGGAGTGAATACTAGTAGGCCACCAAGTTATATTCCCGCTGCGTTGTAAACTGAAGAATGCACACTATTGAAAACTCGATGGTCGGTGTTCTTTCGGCCGCAGAATTATTCGCCAACTCTATTGAAAGCTGAACAATGCGCGCTTATTGTCCTGTACCAGAAAATTGATGCGCTTACAGCCACATTCTGCTTCGTATGGCCATCCATGTTCCGTGCTTCTAAAAGGCTCCGAAAATTTTAAAGCTCCCGAACTTCTAGACCATTGGTTATTTATTACCTGTTTCCAAGCGCAGTTTTGCTATGGAAAATCGCGTCAGTTACTTCACCAACGTCACAAGACGTTCGATTTCGGGGGGGAATAGAAAGGCTTTTTGAGTACTTTAGAAAGAGGTGCAGATAATCATATTTTTTTAATCATAATATCTGGGGCTCAACGTCCCAAAATCACTATGTGGTTATGATGGACTCCGTAGTGGAGGGCTCCAGAAATTTCGGTAGTGTTGGGTTCATTAAAGTGCACTGACATCGCATTGTACATAGGCCTCTACCATTTCGCCTCCCTCGAAATGCTACCGCCGTGGCCGGGATGAAATCCACGACCAGCGCGCCGAGCACCGTAGTTACTACACCAACGCGGCGGACTATAATTTTGTTCGGTACGCGAATATAAACGCGAACATATCATGTATTACGTTCTTTTTTCTTTCACCAACCCCAATTTCATTGAAGCCCTGCAATTTCTCACATACTTCCTTTTTTTTTATTTAGAACACACTGCGGTAATATGGGTAACAGCGCGAAAGAGCGACAGCCAAGGCACACGAACAACGACACGTAGCGCTGGACCAGCATGGGTCCAAGGTTTGCTGTTCCTCCCAGGTGTATTGGTCCGGAACTCGTGACGCACGTCCGAAAAGTTTCCCGTTTGGCTGAAGAAGCCGAAGAAAAAAATTCGGCAGATCCCAAGCACCATGGGAATCGATGTTATGCGAAGCATGCGGAGGTAATGTGACCGGGTTGTAACTTTTGTTGAGCGAGACGTTACGAAATGACGCTAAAAATGTGTACAAAGGCTAGACGCACAGACATACGTTGAACAGTCGCATATGTTTATATAACAAGTTGTTTACAGTTGTATAACGATGCAAACAGAAACAGGGGTATTGCCAACAGCAGAAGCCGTAAGCTGATGTGTAGCGCTTGTGCTTGCGAGGATGGTAGCCCTGGCTAGTGCTACGTAAACCAACTGCAGTGGGTGGCGCTTAAGTATAAAATTGACGTAAAGCCGACATGACTGCATCATTAGAGCACATATGTAATGTTTTTAAAATTAGATAGCCAGCAAAGCAACCACAACTGATGTTTCACCAACATTACGCCTGCATAAGGTCTTTTCCCAAAGCAATTTCGAGACCTGACGTGGCGCTGTGGTAGAATACTTCATTGCCACGCAGAATGCTTGGGTTCGATTCCTGCTGAGACCCTTATTTCTATTCTTTGCACTCGTCGGGTCAACGCCGCCGATGTCAGTTTTTCTTAACACTCTCGCATTTAAATTACCAGTGTCAACGCCGCCGACGTCAGTTTTTCTTAGTTCTGTCGCATTCTAATTACCAATGTCTGTTTTCGCCGTTCCTCGGTAGATATAAATTGTCAAACACCTGTGGCGCATACCCGCATACCGCGGCCCATGGTATACGGGTATGAGCCACACGTGTCTGGAGAAATGAGTTTGACGACGTACGCAACGGGATTTTCACGTTAGTGAGTTCACGACCAGCCAGACACATTCGTCAAATCCTGTTACCCTACCACATTTATTTTGGCTGACCTCAAGTTAAGGAGGCGATCAAGAGAGCATCCAGACGTAGGCGGCTAGATAGATAGATAGATAGATACGTAGATAGAAACGCTCAAAGTGCTCGCAGTACATTTAAAATGAAATCATGAAGGGTCAACTTGTCGGCTAGTTGTTTGTGTGCCTTTGCTGTTCTGGTCTTTCGCACTGTTACCCATAAGATATGTTCAACCAACTATCCGACACGTTGACCCTTCATACTGCGGTCCTTCAAGACCAGGCAGGTGGGAAACAAAACAATTATGAAAACATAAAGAAATCAAAGAAACAATCCAATTTTACAGGGATATACAATGGATTATGCATCACTAAATATATAGCATATACAAAAAACATACAAAACTACTAAGTGACACAAATGAAGCAATGCCTTGAGTAGAAAATCAATATACATATACATATAAATATATTATATTTATATACACTGAAACGCTTCATGTAATGAGCAAATATTCAGCAATAGTAGTTTGAACAAGTCTGTATAAAAAAGAAAAAAAAAGGACAAAAAAGGTTTTACAATAAGCGGTAGAAGTCATGGTTGAGATGCTCCGAGCAATGCCCTTTCAAAGTCATCTGATGAAACAACATCAGGTGGCAAATTATTACACTGAGTAATTGTTCGTTGAAAAAAAGAATTTTAAAAAATGTTTGTTCGAGTGGAGTATGGAAGGAAGTTATGCATATGGCGATGCCGGGATGCGCGAGGAGAAAACGGTTGTATGTATTTATGTGCAGGAATATTCAGCTTGCCATTATAAATTGAATGCAAAGATTTTAGGCGTGCGACTCTGCGACGATACCCTTTAATGCGAGCAGGTCACCGGGCATATTTCTAGGGAGCCCCGAAAAGCACCACGAAAGCGTCGAAAATTTAAAATTTGCCGCTTTTAGCGCGCCCGCAAACGCTCATTTTGGTAAAAAGGTCAAGTCAGAATGAAGCGTTGATAACCCAAACAAAATGTATTTTCTATTAAAGCAGTACCAACATCTAAGCGCAACCTAACTGGGTTGTTAGTCCCAGTTCTTGGTCTGCGCTTGTTCGCCTTGGTTCTTGCTTCGCGTCTCGTGCCACAGCGCAGGTAGACCCAAAATAAAGTCGTACCAACTTGCCCAACTTCCCACGCTGCTTATCTCTCATAATGCACACTTGTCTAGTTAAATCTGAACCAACTAACATGGGTTTAACTGCAACTGGGCACGGATTAGGCAATTACATTCAAATACAAGCTCAGGCACTCGAGAATACATTGAAAGTTCTTTCATATTCAGCGATTTTCTAGTTCAGTAATCTCCAGCTTCCGAAAGATGCACACCCATGGGCTCGCGATGGCTGTGCCGCGGACCAGTGGTAACCATTCGGTGCTCACATGTCTCTTCTCGGCATCGAGGTGTGAGAGTCTTCTCTCAATTTTGCAAAACACTTCATAATTGACCGCACGGCCTCATCTCTCAGCGCTTTTTCTTAGTCCGAGTCGCTGACAGAACTACATCACAGCCCACTTCTCTGGCTGACGGAACCACACCTACTTCCTCCAGACGTCGCGATCTTAGGTTCACTTGCGCACGAATCGAGATGCTTCAACGTGACTGACCTGTGTAAGCACAACAAAGGCCTTTAAAGGAACGAGTTCCTTCTGGGACGTTTGTCTCGCGGCGGCGGTCACGTCGGCGGCAGCGGCCTCGCTGGACATGGCAATATGCCTGAATTCCTCGATTGTTCCAGCCCTTACGCTAGCGCTTGATTCGAAGCGCTGGCTATCCGGAGGCGTTGAGAACGCGCGCCGTTCAACAAATGTTTTTTTGACGCACGTTCTTTCGAAGCCACCTGTTGGCGTCACGTTCTGACGTGGCTTTCTGAATACGGTTCACGATTTCTTGTTGCGCTGCAGATGACGAGACGAGGATTATACAGTGACCACAGGACAGGTGGTGCGCACACTCACAACTCTCGCTCTGCTAAATTGAATGCGGTGGCACCGGCTTTATGGGGGCGCTGGTTTCTGATATATTTGATAAAGTTACAAAAGATAAATGCAACGTTATTTTTTTTTAAATTGCCTGGCTTCGTTGCATTTAGTGGCACACAATGCAGTTAACCAGTAGGACAGTGGAAGAGAAGGCGCACATATTCATGGAGTTGTAGAATAAGGCACAAAGTTGCAAACACCAAAACTACTCACGTTTCCTTGTCATGTCATATCTTCTTCCACAAGCTTTGAATTAAGGACAAATATGTCCCTCATTCAAAACAGATAAGTAATGCAAATGAGTTCTGCGGAAACCCGCAAGGTGGCGGAAGGGTTATGAAACGGAAAATTGAGAACCACCCGTTTGTAGCACGAAGCCACAAAGACATCCGTACGGATTTCTCGGAAAGAAAAGCGTCTTTGTTGCCGAAAAACCCCGGACCAGGAAGATATTTTTCGGCAACTAAGAAGCTTTTCCTTCTGAGAAATCCGTACCGATGTCCTTGTGGCTTCGTGCTACAAACGGGTGGTTGTCAATTTTCCGTTTCAAAACAGATAAGGTGAGAAACGAAAGTGTCATAGCGCGTCCGGGAAAGTTCGGACTCTATCTGCAGTGTGCATACCGGTAGAGTAGCACACAGATATATATATATATATATATATATATATATATATATATATATATATATATATATATATAGACAATGTAAAGAGGCGACATTTAGTCAAACTTGAATTGAATTGAAGTTTATTTCTCCTGAATTTTTAGAGGATCGGGAGCAGAGGCTAAAAACTCTACAGCCCGGCAAGGGGGGCTGTGGTCCTAAATACAGTTTTGCACGCAGGCCGCTGAGCATCGCAATGTATGACAATTGTGTTTCCAGAAATCACACAACAAACCAAAAATTAGCATGGTCTTGTTAGACAATGTCAAATAAAACAAAAGAAAGAACTTTATCACAGAACTTCATTTGATAAGAACTTCACTGTGACAAAATGTGAAAAAGAGCGTAATAAAATAACTTCATCACATAACTCGAATGGATAAATAAGATGTTAGAAATCAAACTTTAGTAAGCATACTCAATATCACGGTGCGTTAGGATGGGCTTGATGATGGTGCATGGTATAATGAGTAACCTCAGGTGGGTTCTCAAGACCCTGTGGCTTGTTTAGTTTAACCCACTGCAGATGTTTCAAGTGATACAATTGTGTTACCTTTAGTATTGCATATTTTTCAAAGAGTGGTAATGTTTTCAAGTTCCTGAATATGTCATAATGCTGGTTAATGCTCGTCTCTGATAACATCATAATCCCATAATGCCAGCTAATGCCAGTTATCCGCACACATAGAATTTTCCACCAGGTATTTGAAAGCTGCCATGTGAGTTTGGTCTTGCGGGAAACGGTGGATGCAATAAGCGCAACGACATAAAATTCATGTGCGAATAACACTGCACAATTCAACGATGCTAGCTATAAATCATTATATCAAATGTAAGGTGGATAGTTAGATTGACAGCTCAACTGAAACGTAGAAAGACACTGGATAAAGTGGAAACGCGACGAGAGAGAACCGCCAACTTGCGATGAACGGCTGCATTTTTTTTCGGGAGCTCTTTTTACATGCACCACTCACTGAATCCCACTTGTGCAAAATCATGATGTCAAGTCCTTTTATTGCGATAGCAATTATATGGACACTCTCGGCTGGTTTTGCCTTCAGCATCGCCGTCGCGTCCCGTATGTGTATATGTATCTATATATATTTATAAAAGCCACAAACAAAAATAATTCATAGAAATGTTTCCGACGCGCGGCATCGAACGAGGGACCTCTCGCTCCGCAGAGCGCGGCGTTAACCACAGAGCCACGAAACCGCAAGTGTTTCAACGTTCAAACGGCTACCCATTTATATGAACCCCCGAGATCGAGCGGAGTCGCCGCCTGGTGGCCACTCGCTGAAGCGCACCTAGTGTGGATTGCTCACTGCGTCGTCCTTTAGCCACATAAGGCTAGCGTGCGCACATACGTCCATGCCCAATCTCAAAGGGCGGTTTGTCCCGCTTGTCAGCGCAAGTTTAACTGCTTGTACATTTGCCTAGCGCGATCTACAGACAGATTTGGCCTTGCTCGGCTGCATATGCCCTGCAATAAGATCAGTTCGTGCACTTGCCGAAAGTGCTGTGTATCGTCGTCGTACCATCCGTTCGCCAGGATCATTTCGGTGTAGGTGCCGCTTTGTAGTTGAAGCACATCGTAAAGTGCACTTGGCGTCGTCCCAAACATGAAGAGTATTAAATATTTTGTGAATGCAGCGTTTCAGCGACTCAGCGTTTCAGCGACTTACATTGTTGTTAGGTATCTAACTGCGGCGCTTTTGCATATCGGTTATGCGACGAGCTTTAATTGTGCTTGAGATAACCTTTCGTTGTACGGTCCTGGTCCCACTACAGCGAAATACTTCTGTCTAGTAAATACTGACACTTCGGTACTTAAATAAATTGTCCCTTAAAATGAGAAGAAAATGGAATTACAGGGAGGGGATTAGACTAGAGTCACCGTGCGCAATCTTAACATTGCGTGAAATTTATACAGACACACCCGTGTGCTTGGATTTGAGTTCGCTTAAAAAAATCCAGATGGTCAAAATTAATCCAGACGGCGTGCCTCACACTTATGTCGTATAATTGCATGCAAAACATTATGTTTTCTATTACATTATCTTCAGCGCTTTTGTGGCGTTGTTATAGACTGACAGAAGGAGTGGACATTATTCGCTTGGAAAACTAAAACTTTTCTCCCATCAAATAACCGAACCTGTGTTGCATCAACGTCATGCAGATAATCAATCGAAGAAAGCTGCGTGCTGAACTGTTACCTTTTAAATGCGGAGCATTTCTTTGCGTATTGCAGGCACTTTTAGCGTGTCTATCTATCTATCTATCTATCTATCTATCTATCTATCTATCTATCTATCTATCTATCTATCTATCTATCTATCTATCTATCTATCTATCTATCTATCTATCTATCTATCTATCTATCTATCTATATCTATCCGCCTACGTCCGGCTGCTCCCGTGATCACCCCCCTTAACTTGGAGAAACCAAAATTGGTATGTGAGGGTAACATTGTTTGAAGAATATGACTCGCCGTTCATGACATGAATAATGTGACAATCCCGTCACGTACGTCGTCAAAACTTTCCGCCGGACATGCGCGGCACATACCCGTATACCGCAGGCGGGTATGCGCCACAGGTATGCCGGTATGCGCCACAGGTGATTGACAGTTTATATATACCTAGGAACGACGAGAACAGACAATGGTAATTTTAACGCGAGAGCGTTAAGAAAAATCTGACATCGGCGGCGTTGACCCGAAGAATGCAAAAAATAAATGTCAGCGTCCCAGCAGGAATCTAACCCCAGCATTCTGCGTGGCAATCAAATATTCTAGCACAGAGCCACGCCAGGTCTGGTAAATACTTTTCAAATAGACCCTTAATGTTAGTGAAACGTCAATTGTTGTTGCAGTGCTGGCTATCCAATTTTATAAACATTACATATGTACTCCTACGATACAGCCGTCACGCAGGGTTAACGTAAACTGTAGTTAAGCTACATCCACGGAAGTTGATTTTAGGTAGCAGTGCCCAGGGCTACCATCCTCGCGGGCACAAGCGCGACATATTTACCGCTTCTGGTGTTGCTAATACCATGTTGCTGTTGGTATCATTACGCAACTGTAAAGAACTGGTTATATAAAACATATGAGATTGTTCAACATATGTCTTTGCGTACAACATTTGTACATATCTTTAACGTCATTTCGTAACGTCTAGCTGAATGAAGAAATAACAACACAGTCACCTTCCTTCCGCATGCTTCGCATATCATCGATTCCCAAAGTACGTGGGATCGCCGAATTTTTTCATACTGTTATTGGAGTAAGAAGAAGCGCACTAAAGTTTTGTCAGCCACATAGCTTTCCTGAATAAAACTTATCAACTGTCCTACGTTCATTTCATGGAGAAGTGAATAAGAAATCATGCGGATTGCGTATTCGCGGTTATTTTAGCTCATCGCCCAGGAATATGGGATTCCTTTCTTTTTTGTTAGTATCCATGACCGGCATGCATGAAGCAAAGGATGAATTCAGTCGCACTACAGCAGTGCGTAGTAGGCGGGACACAAGCTCAACACTTACAAATAAAAACACAACAAACGTGACATAGTGCGAAAACGCAGACAGTCGCCAAGCGCGAACATCCCTTTTAATGGCATACTGCGTTTCTCTCACAAGTAATAGTAACGTTCGGCTAGCTTCGTGCATCCATTCGGCAATGGACGACATATATATTTGAGAAGGCTGCAGTCAACGCATTTTATTCGCCGACAACCGGATCACACCACTCACAAAAAAGCGCCATTGCGTACATTTATATGCGCGCCGTCGGCCGCCTATCCACACTAACGTGGTGACGGTGCCGTCATCTGTAGCCAGATCTCGGGGCGAATAGACCACTTACCACTGGCGATCTGGTACGCCGATCTCGGCGGAAATATCAGCGTGTTCTCAGCATTACCTGTGAGATGGCGAGATGGCGCAAAGGGCTCGCTCGGCATGAGCCCGCTCGTCCCGACGCGCGTGCTCATGCGTTCGTCTCCCACGCGTACTTTGCCCTGCAGGGGGTAGACGCTCGGGCGCACGCGCGCGCTTATCTCGCGATGTGGGAGAATTGTACGCCTTGGGCTTTCATTGGAATGATAGCGTTGTAGCAGAGTCATTCAATGCTTCTTATGTTCACGAAACTGAGCCGTCGCGCTATGGGTGAGCTTCATACGCGGATCGAAAATGCCGCAACGCGGCGCCGCTGCGCCCCAGATGCGATCGTCCGCACCGTCCGCTCGCGCAGCGGGAGAAAAGCTGCCGTATATGATGTGTTTACGTTAGTGGAAACGTTGTTTCAGGACGAGGATGCCTAACATGTGTTGCGTGCCGGGCTGCCGTTCCGGCTACAAGTGAACCAAAAGGATGTCGTTGCTCTCTTTACCATTAGACAAACAGCAGCGCGAGAAATGGAAGCGGGCCATACCGCGCGCGAAAGTGGCGATTTTAACTTTGAGTCGAAGTATACACGTGTGTGAGCGAACCAGTTCGTCGCGTCGGACATTGTCACTGCGTATGATTTCAACATCAACGGCGAATCCGTGTCCCTCAAACGCGACAAGCCAACGCTGATATCTGACATCGTTTCAAGGATTTTTGAAGGACCTTCCTTCGTATCTCACGAAACGCCAACCCTGGTCCCGCTCATCGACAATGCGACCACCATGCAAACGACTACGTGAGTCACAAAAACACATCGATGCGAGCTAAGGGGTGCGCTTCATGTCCAGAAGGTGGTGGTAAAAAACCAAACAGTTAAAGTCAATACGGCACCTAAATCCATATTCCATGTGTGGATGTTCATTATTCATGTAGCTTAAATAACTTATTCATAACCTGATGCGTTGGTGCTCCATGTATGTGGTTTGTGTACAAAAATTAATATACGATGGTGCTTGTATCTTGTTTTTGCACAAGCAACCTGTATTTCTTTTTTTTTATTAAATTATAAAGTTTTTTTTCTCGAATTTGTGATCATGATGACAATATGAGCATCGGTGAGATTACAATATATTAACCTCTTGTAAACATTTTTGTATTAAAAAAAGCAAAATACCTTCTCTTGATTGATTTGATCTGCTAAGATGCAGCCAGCAGGACTCAAGAGACTTCTCCGTTTAACAAATTGCGAATATGTGGTGAGTTAATGGGCGTGTAACAGCTGGTATTTTTGCCTCTGTTTTCAAGTGGCACTGCTGGCACTTTCCTGCGAATGCATGTTGTTTGACTTCAAGGGAATATTAAAAAGCTGTACCTCTCGGAGTGTCGTAGTGTTGAGACGAAAGGAGCTTGCCAGGCCACGGCGGCCGCATTTTGATGGGGGGCGAATTACAACACCACCAGTGCGCTGAGGATTACGCTTATGTAAAAGGACCCTAGTAGGCAAAAAGCATTCAGAAGTCTCCCGCTACGACATTCGTAATAATCATATCGTGATATTCACTCGTAAACTCCCTAATTGTTGTGTTTTTTCGGCTGATACCACCGCGAGCTGCTTGTTTTGAGCTGCTTTTTTTCGCCTCCCGGGTGGTTATTTGAAAACAGGCAGGTATTTATGGATGCGGAATGCTAAAAGTAAATGCGTGAAAGCAAACCGACCGTCGCGGGGGGCTTAGAAAGCTAAAACACCGAGGCTGTCCCACACACAGCCCCAGCGATAGCAGCGTTCACATGGCCTCCCAAGCACACCTGCGCCTCTGGCGGCGGCCATATGAAACTGCGGCCGCAGTTTCGTGGACCATAAGAAGCATCGAATGACTCTGGTTGTAGTTACCGAGCGCTCGAAGGTCACTTCGCTTAAACTTCGCTCGCTGCGGAGTCCCCGTTTGCGAAAAAAGTGCGCTTTTCAAACACAGCGAAGTAACAACTGTGACACTTGTTGGTTCGCGCTCGTCTTTACTAGTGAGTACGTTTGGTGCGTCGGTTTTGTTTGAGCAGCGCGTTAAGTGTCGAGCTGTTGACGTTGTGAGTTCGCTGTCGTCCTGTGTGTGTTGTTTTCGTGCGTCATGTGTGCGTGAGTAGCGCGCTGCACGTTTTCGATCTCCTTGCCATTCTTCCCTTGACATTCCAGTTTGTTGCTATCGCATTCATTGCTTCGCTTTGAGGCGAAACTGTGACTTTTTTTCGGCAAGTTCACAAATGGCGCACTCAAAAGCACAGGAAAACTTTGGAAGTTATTTCTGTATTAGTCTATTCCCGCGCGTTAGTTTGTCGTCGATTATGCGAAACTTAAGTTGGCCGAATAACGCCTGAGAGAGGCGTGAGAGCCAGCCATTGCGAACAACAGTCCGGCCAGTCTTTGAGCGTCTTTTTATCCCAAGCTGCTACAGCGTCCCATTTGACCTAAACATTATTTATAACAAAATAGTGGGAAAAGGGCGCAAAGTTGCCAGCACAGGTGAGGGCAGCGTGCTGGACCTTTTCGTTAGGTTTCCGCGGCACTTGGCGAAATTCTTCCTTGCAATGCATAAATTCATAAGCGTCTGAAGTGAGCGGGAGGCAACCTACACTTTGGGACGACGTGCAATCGGAGTATGAGAGAGCTTATGAATGTGTGAAATGAACGCCGAGAAACGGCTAATAAGAAAGTGCCTCCTCTGTGTTAGTTTCTTGTGATCAATATTTCTGAGAGAAACTCTAGGCAGATGAATGTCAAAACTGGGACGCTTTGCTATGATTGCTCGAGCGTTCTCTAACTTGCGCTCTCATAGAAACACATTTCACGTGTGTGCTATGTAGCACTCAGCGCTCAGATCTTAGGAATTTTTCAAAAATTTCCATATTTTGTTTGCACCTATATCTTCCTGTTCCACAGCTTTGAGCCTGTTGTGACTTCGTTTTCACGAATTCTCGTAGGCAGAAGACTAATCGTCACCATTATTCATGCTCCTCACAAACTGACGCGTGCTCTCGTAGCAGCGCCAATTCGTCGCCTTTTTTTCAGGTTTGCTTTTATTTCTTCCCTCAAAGCTTTTCATCCTGCAAGACGTGTTGTTTCTTCGATGGTAACCACGACGCAATTGGATGCCCGAGAACTCCAACAGAGACAATGTGCTTTAATAACTGCAGTTGGTATGAAATGATTGTCGTCTTCGGCTCTGTTATTTTCGTTATTCCTGGCGTTTTCGTTGTCAGTAACGTATATTTAACGACATGGTCATAGCTCACGCTCTGCTGTAGTTCATATGCCAAGTCCTAGCCCTTATCTGCACATTAAAGCATACAAAATGCTGTATCGTTCTAGTCTTCATGCAAATGGCATAGAACCTGTACCGCGAGAGTGTGAAAAAGCATGGCGTGAAAAATATTCGTGTAAACACCAACAGGCCACCTGAAAATACTGATACAACTCAATTAATGATCAAGAAATCTATTATAAAAGCATAAAAATGAGGAGATAGTGAATGTGTTTCACCTGAAATCCATAGCAGGAATCCCAGCCGTAAAACCTGTCTGACGGTTTAAATTTCATGAAGATTAATTGATTGTTCTTCAACTCCTATTGTTGTAACACTCATTTATAAGCTGCCCTAGCTGTGCCTTACGCTGTTCATACCCTGGCTACATTTAGGTCGCCATGAGTGTTTTTTGCGCGAACTTTCTGGGCATTGGAATTCGATATGCAGGAAAGCTGGGTATTTGTTCTTGGATATGCGCGGCACGGTCAAAGCACTACAAACCTACCGAAGATGTCCAAAAATCGTGGGACCACAATTAGACCCAATCAAAGGTCACGACTACCACCATTACGTACACCACGACCGCAACCACCACCACCACGACTACCACAACCACCACGACAAGGTGGAGGGTTTCGATTTCCTCCAAACCGTCAGTTCAGCATTCGTTTATCCTTACGATTAGTAAGAAGGCAAAATACGTATGTGATGTTTTCTTCGGAATTCAAATAATGTCCTAGCGGTTTTACGGTGTAGACAGCCAGCTTCGCTTGTTCCATTCTTAGACAAGGAGTTTAGCTTCCTCCAGCATCCCCTACTCCGGAGTGAGCAACGCTTACGGAGTCCTTGGGTGCGGTGTTCCACAAGCTTAGAATTAAGGACGCTGCAGATGCTTCAGTGCCGGCACTGCATGACATAGAAAGCGCCTGAAAGCATGTGTGTGCTTTAATTCAGTTCGCTCGCAGACCAAGCGACCCACGCTTGGTTACACGGAGCCACAGCGGAAGCACGTCGCTCGCCCAGTCTGAGGTAACCAAGTACACTACAGTCATGAGTCAGGTACTAAAACACCAATACCAGGGACCGCTAAGGTTCGCTGAGCGGAAATGTCACTGTTTCTAAAAAAAGTGGCGAAGCCCTGAAATACACAACAAAATTTTACAGGTGAGATATTGAAGAACCGTTGCGAACTCTGAGTCATAACATATCTTGATATTAATTTGGGCATTAACTGGTTAAAATCTGGTGAACCACCAGTGACACGTTCACAAAAAAAGTAATGTCGCACTTTTGTTAAAACATTCTTCAGGTAAGTACGCATAAGTCTTGAACATTGATCACTAAGCATGCAGTTGATGGTTTTTCGTGGAACTTGGGGCAAAAACTTGTCCGGTATTTGTTCTCTTTCTTTTTATCGCTCGGTCCCAACTTTCTTGCTTGGACACAGGTCATTGTTATATACCTTGCTTCTGGAGTGTGAGCGTTAAACCAGCATTGAAAAACGCATCAGCCAATGTGTACATGATTTAAGTCTAGTTTATTGAGTACTGAGCAGCAAATAAAAACTCGTTCAACATTTGTAAAGACAGTACTAATATTTCGTCGACAGAAACCCCAGTAAATAGCGTAAAATAGATGCAGAATTTCTGTATTAACGCCTTAAACATGATTTCTTGTAAGCAGTTGCATGTCATAATGCTGATTACAAATTTCATTGATAGATTGTAGGAGAGCACGCACACCACCACCGGGAACTGCACATGCACAAAGTTTTATCAATACGCGCCGGAATTTTGATTTCTCCAAAATATGTATAAGAACCTATAGCTCACTTATATTGGAAAAAAGACAAATTAAGTCATAAAAACTATAGAAACGACCGACAGCCCCCCCCCCCCCCCCCCCTTGTTCACAATGCCTCTACAAGAAGGCAGCATCCAACGGCACAGGGTGAGCCGCGCATGTTCCATGCGGGGAGAACAGTATTTAAGCCGACACGTAGGGCAACGAGGGGACAGTGTCAGCCAAGCGTTTGCGGTAGGTGGTTGTCTCCGCGACATGCACCCAGCCGGGGTCGACACTGGTGACGTGAGAGCATGTTCTGTTTCATTGACACCCGCTAACTTAGTTTTGCAAAACTAATAAAATATTTTTTTCGGTTCCTAAGCAGCTCTTACGTTTCTTTTGTACCAGACTGGCTCGAGAACCCCGACAAGTTATGTTAATTGAGTGACAAATAAACCAACGATATTGCGAGCTCCCAAGTGTTTTCGTTCCTTTTGACGTCACAACCGACCCTTCACATTAATAATAAAGAGTCACAGGGTCCCTTACACATGCCCCTCAACCTACTCGAAGGTGAAAGCCATCTTCTTTTCCGCTGTACACAATGGCGGCCAACCGTTAGTTTTGAGTTATTAAGAGTGGAGCGGTTTTAACCGAGCGTTAGTCGGTGCCGCACGTATGAACACCTCGGCTCATCAATGGCATAATCGCACGTTGCTTATCAACTATTTCATAACCGCCCATACCACGGCGAGGCATTCTTTTTTAGTGGTTCAATAGTTTGCTTCTGTGGGTGAAAGAGTTCTGCTTGCGTAGGCGATCACTCTTTCCCGCGTCCTCCTGGCACTGCACAAGCACAGCTCCGAGGCCAACATTGCTGGCATCAGTATGGAGCATTGTGGAGGCTGTTTCGTCAAAGTGGGCAAGCACCGGGGGCGTGTGTAGAGGTTGCCGCAATTCATTAAAAGCGGTTTTGTGTTCGTCGCCCCAAACAAAGGCAGCGTCATCTCTCGTGAGGCGAGTTAAAGGCGACGCTATGCGTGTGAAATCCGGTATAAACAGCCGATAATATGCGAAGATGCCAATAAATCGCCTGAGAGCCTTTTTATCTGATGGCATAGGGAACTGTGCGACGGCGGCTACTTTCTCAGGATCCGGACGAACTCCTGCGTAACTGACGACATGTCCAAGAAACGGCAGTTCCTCTAAGCAAAAGTGGCACTTCTCCGGCTTCAGCGTCAGACCGGTGGATCGTATGGCCTGGAGAACCACTTGCAGCAGTTTAAGGTGTTCGTCAAATGTTGCGGAAAACAGAATGACGTCGTCAAGGTAGACTAGGCAGGTTTTCCGTTTCAGTCCTGAGAGCACGGTATCTATGAGGCGCTGAAAAGAAGCAGGCGCGGAGCGTAAGCCGAACGGTAAGACCTTAAAGGGACCCTGAAACGGTTATTTGAAGCTTTGTCAGCGTTTAGACTAGAGCATCATCGAACCATTGGCACCACAAATTTAGCGGCACGCCGTGTACCAAGGCGACTACGTGCAATTATACCATACCCTCCTTTTCACACCTGCCTTGCCGCCTCAACTCATGAGACACGCTGACATCGCTGGCGATCGCAGAGCTCACGTGAGCACACTCCACGATTTGACCTTCGCCCAGTGATCACCTCCGAGATTGCACGCCGACAGGTTGCGTGCATCTCGGAGACCATAGCCCAGTGCAACCCGGCAGCACGCACGCCGTCTGGCAACAGACACATCGCGGAGTGGTTAGATATCTGCTCCGACAGGTGCCGCCAGCGCGCCAGCCAATTTTTCATGCGCGCACACCGCAGCCCCAATGACGTCGCCAGCAGCCCCAATGACGTCGTGCGGACACTGCATGTCGTACTCGCACGGGGTGGTTGAAAACGCGTTGGGCTGAGCCGCAGTGATCTGCAGCGATTCGCAGCTTTATAGCGTTGTGATAAATTACACAGTGTACGCATAGAGCTTAAATTAGTCTGTAAATGAGCCTTAGGACTTGGTCTACTGGCCCAATGTGTTTGTACAAAATCGTCAAAACCGTTTCAGGGTCCCTTTAAACTCGTACAGTTCGTCTGGCGTCACTAAGGCGGTTTTTTCGCGATCTCTGGCGTCTACTTCAATTCGCCAATAGCCACTCTAAGTTTATCGAACAGAAGTAACGTGCGTTTCGAAGCCTGTCGAGCGAATCATCAATGCGGGGAAGCGGGTACACGTCTTTCTTTGTAACCCTGATTTAGCCTTCGATAATCCACACAGAAACGCAGGCTGCCGTGCTTCTTCTTGACTAGAACAACAGGTGACTCCCAGGAACTCTTTGACGGTTGAATCATGTCGTCTTCAATCATTCTGGCTCTCTCTTCTATTGCTTCTCGTTCTTTTGAGGCCCCACGATACGGATTTAGATGGATTGGTCTCGCTGTGCCCTCTGTGATGATTCAGTGCTTCGTCAAGAGTTTCCGGCCGACTTTCGATGTCGAAGAAAAAGAGTAGTGGAACTCGGCTAGCAACGCTAGAAGGCGTTCTCGCTCCTGCTGAGGGAAAATAGGGCTGAAATCAAGGATAGGTGCTAGGGCTTGTGGATCGTGTGCAGGCGTTGCTTTGAGCGCTGCAAAGCAGTCACGAACATCTGCTACCTCCTCAAAATAGGCCAAAGCTGTGCCCTTTGGAAGGTGCTGGCGCTCTGTGCTAAAATTTGTCAATAGCAAGTTCGTGCGCCCGTCGGTGACATGGACGGTCGCACGAACTCGTGCGCCCGTCCATGTCATTGCTCGTGCGACTGAAATGCCGTGAGTGAAAAGTAGCGAGGTTATTCGGTCTGCGACTCCTTCACCGTCAAACGGTACGCCACATGCCACTGAAACAAGAGTACACGATTGAGGCGGGCGACAATGCCGTCGTCACCGAGACGAAAGGAGGTGTGTTGCGGCGATAAACAATCAGTCAGACCAGGACTCTTGTAGAACGAAACCACGTGGTCTGGGATGTTGATTACAGCACCATGCTCCCTGAGAAAGTCCATTCCTATGACTAAATCCCTGCAGCACGCAGGGAGAACGACGAAAGTCGTAACGAAAGAAGAATGTCCTATGCTGATTCTTGCTGTGCATCGTCATGTAGGGAGCAGTAACTCACTGCTCGCAGTTCTTACATGTGGTCCTGTCCGCTGCGTGTTCACTCTCCTAAGACGAGAGGCGAGGTCTTGACTTATTATGGAAAAGTCGGCACTTGTATGGACTAATGCGGTCACCTGGTGTCCATCAACAAACACTTTGAGGTCGGCGCCCACAATTTCGTCGCTGTTATAGTTCGACGGCGTCAGGTCGTTCTGTAGCGGCAGTATTGGGGGCTTTTTTATTCTCTTGTCGTCGGCCTGCGACTTTACCCCGAAAGGTCGCCGCCTTTAGTTTCCCCGGCGTGGGCTGGGCGACCTCCTCCCACGAAGGTCAGCAAAAGTACAACCATTCGGCGACGACGACTGTGCAGGGGATGGAGAGCGTGACCGGTGGCCGAGGTCGGACTGGTGATTGGGAAGCGACTCGTTATAGGGAGACTGCGTCACTGGTGCCCCTTGGAAACCAGGATCATCACGGCGAACCATGTAGTCGACGTTGGCGCTAGAGCTGTGTGCCGCCGCGCCGCGCCGCGCCGCCACCGCCGCCTATTTTTGCTCACGCCAGTCGCGCCGCCGCCGAAGTTTCTAGAGTGACCACGCCGCCGCCGCCGCCGCGCAATAATTGCGGCACGCCGCCGTTAGTCTTTTATTTTAACCCGAACGGGGAATCTGGATGTAAAATACAACACTTCGCCAGAGGTGCTTTTCCCGATGTGTCCATGTAATGGAGTCTCCATTTCAGCCACCGCTGATTGGCGGGAGCTCAGCTAGCAACGCGCCCTCTCTTTCCGGTTCTTCCTCGTCAATGTCATTTTGACGTCCCGAAGATTTCACAGCTCTCGACTCAAATTAGAGTAACGGAATGCGCTTCAACCATAGAGGGGAAAAATAGGAGAGCGCGCGCCTGTAGCATCTATAAGGCAACCTCCTCTGAAGGCACTACCTCTTCGGGCTCGTGTCGCAATCCCCGCCATGCCCTTGTTTCGTTTCCCCTTTCTTGGTGAGCTCATGGGAAGAAAAAAACAATAATTCACGAGCGCGCGCGCCTAGCGTCCACAAACCAACCTCCTCCGACGCCGCCTCCCCCTCGTGCTCCATGCTATGGTCACAGTTCCCAGCATGCTCCTGTTTCAATTTTTTAGATGTGAAGCATCTTATGGCGAAGCTTAATCCGGTGGTGGTGGTGGTGGTGTGCCGCGTGCCCACCCTTACTGCGCATGCGCAAGCCCTTTAAAAAAATAAAAATAAAAAACCTCCTCTCCTTCTCTCTCTCCTCTAGGGCATCCCTCCCAGCGGCCACCACACCCTCACTGCGAATGCGCCTCCCCTCCTCTCTTCCCTTTTACACTCCCCCCCTCTCTCCTCTAGGCATCCCTGCCAACGACGTTCACCCTCCCACTGCGCATGCGTGTCACCCCCCTCTCTCTCCTCTCCTACGCTCCCCCCCTCTCTCGCCTCGCGACGCCGACGCAGGCAGCGTCTGCTAGCGAGTTTCTTGGTTGAAAAAAACCGACTGCTCGCGCTGCACAACCGTTCACTGGTCACCCCGTATATATGGCAATGTATCTTGACCTCCAAGGTGGTGCCGGTGGGAGATTTCTCCTGAGCGTTGTTGAACAATAAAAATTCGAGTTTCTTGGTTGAAAAAAACCGACTGCTCGCGCTGCACAACCGTTCACTGGTCACCCCGTATATATGGCAATGGATCTTGACCTCCAAGGTGGTGCCGGTGGGAGATTTCTCATGTGCGTTTTGAACAATAAAAATTCGCAGCGTGAGCGTTAACAAAAAGCGGAGTGCGGGTCTCTGTGTCCAGTCGGAGTCTTCTCTCTCTCATTGCCCATTAGCAGCGATTGGCATGTTCCAGTAGGAAACACTCCTCCATCACTGCCTGCTTTGCGCCTCCCCAGCTTTCTCTCCTGCGCAACGCTGCGATGAGCGCCAGCGTCAACGCCGCCGCCAGTGTAAGCGTTAGCGCCCGCTGCTTCACATCTACACATGGTTCCCTTTAGCGGGAGATGGTGTAATTTTTATGGTTGCGGAGTTATTCTCGATGTGTCCCCCCTAGTGGACTGTGCATTTTGGCCGCAGCTGACTGGCAGGAGTTCGGCAACCAGCGCACCCTTTGTTTCCGGTTCTTCTTCCGCAATGTGATTTTGAAATCACGAAGCTTTCACAACTCTGGACAATAATGAGAGGGACGCAATGTGCTTCAAAGCAACGAACGCAGCACCCAGACACCCGCTTTTGGGCGTACATCGCGGAGGCCGTGCGTAAGTTTTGATCGCGTAAGACATCGAATTAGGTTTAATGCGGCCGCTCTTCGAACGCACCTGTGAAGATCGGTACGCATTCTTTGCATCGTTCCCAAACATCTGTGACATATTCATGCAAGTCAAGACTGGAAAAGTTCCTGTTTCTGCACATTTCTTCCACTTTCTTCTGACACTGGGAATGTGGTGGCGGGTTTGGTGCATCGACGTGGTGAAAAGCGAACAGCACGGCTCACGCTGTGCCGAAATGGACTGTGGACATATTTAGATAGACACACACATCGAGAATCGCTCCGCGGAAGTTGTCTCTTTCTCTCCTGCGGCGTCGATCCAACTATCTGGATAGCATATTCGTGCAATTGTGGACTTATTACATTTTGAATAGATAAACAAAATAGATAAGTAATATATATCGATGGGTTAACGCACGTTTTTTTTTCATATTTACTCGAGTAAATGCATAAATAACTAGAGAAATTAAGGCAAAGAAAAAATTAGAATAATGGATCGCTGAGCTTTTTGGTAGGTATTAATGTTAAAACGACACGACGTGATAACCTAGACACAAGAGTGAAGGCAAGAGAGTAACCAGTTACCTCTCACGTAGACCGTCACGCGCAACTGTCTGATGGGTATCGCCTCTTGCCTAGGAATGCGCCAACAAGTATTTTAAGTGCGGAGCACTTTAGGGGCCCGGGATGTGGTATGCTAACATCGTACGCTCTCATCGTATGCTGGCGTAGCTTTGCGAAACGCAGGCAAAACCACTTATTGCATAGCTATCTGTAGGATATTGAGAGCGCGTTCGCGCCTATAGGAGAACTCTTATTCCTCTTGGTGTTCGAGCGCCTTGATAATATTAGGTACGGAGCACGTTAGGGGCGCGGGCTGTCGTATGTTGTCATATCTTGTCATCGCTTGGCGTAACACAGGCAAAACCACGTATTACGATAGGAAAGAAGAGGAAGCAAGCAAAGGATAGATGCGGAGAGAAAGAAAGAAAAAAAATAGGACGATTATTAAAAAGAGAAAGAAAACGAAAGAAATAGATAAAGAGAAGGGAAGAAAACATAGAACAAAACACAGAAAAAACGGAAACAGAGCAAAATGACGAGGAAAAAAGAGAAAACCGAAGAGAAACAAAGAGGGATGCCCAATTATTTACGAGACTCTAAAAGAATGAAATGTTAAGTGTAGCTTACTTCAAGTGTCTTAGTTACAGCTGTAGATAATTTTGTTTTGTTTTGTTGTTGTTGTTGCTTCTCTATAGGCTTTTTTTCTTTCTTTTGTCCTCTTATTTTTTTAATCTTGCGAGTTTATAATATTAATCTGTAATGCAATTCATTTTCAACCCTTTCCTCCAGTAAGTGAATTAGTTTCTTAAGCAAGACACCGTCCGATTCATGGCCTATCCCCCGAGGTGGGTTGCGCCAAAACACTGAGGAACCAACCAACCAACCAACGAACCAAGCTCTGCACTTCCCCCATGTTTGGCACCACAAGTGCGAAGCTGCCTTAATTTTTTGTCTACCTTCATATCCGCCGCTGTACGATTTTTCAGTTAGCGGCGTTTGCGGTGTTTTGACTACTTTCTTTTGTCCGTGACACCCGTTCTTTTTAAGGCCCATAGAAAGCCTCTGAAAATACAAAATCGCGCTGGTTATTCTCTCGTGGCGTTCCTTATTTTTTTTATGGACACTCTCGGCTGATTTTTGCCGTGGCCGTCATGCCCTGGATATTATATATATATATATATATACATATATATATATATATATATATATATATATATATATATATATATATATGCATATATATATGTATATATATATATATATATATATATATATATATATATATATATATATATATATATATATATATATATACAGTACCTTACAGGGCCCTCGAGGCGCATTATGTAAGGGGGGGCAGTACAGAATATACGTGAGTGATACATAGATAAATATTGGTTACAACAGAAAGCACAATTGATCTCATGAACATATAAGCTCAAAATATACTAAAAAAAGTACGTTACAATGTGTGAAGGCGTAATACAAAATATAATTTAACACCAACTATTAACCAGCAACAGTGCAACATAAAATGAAATCTGACATAAAAATTATGACATATAAATGTGCACAAGAGAAAAAAAAAACAACCGGTGCAAATAAAAAAAAAACATCGGTAACAGTACTGTAGGCACAGATGAGTATGAATATGATATATATATATATATATATATATATATATATATATATATATATTCACAAAGAAAAATAACTTAGAAGACCAATACACCCGGCTTGGGATTCGAACCAGCGACCCCTCGCTCCGCAGCGCGTTGCGTTAAACCACTCAGCCACGCACCGTGCATGCGCCGGCATTCTAACGGCAAGCTATTTATAGACACCAGTTAGGTATCCAGGTGTCGGAGGAGCTTGAGCGTGTTTTCTATGCCGCAACGCTCCTGTATTTTCTTTAAATTTGAAAAATGCCTTTGAGACGCGCACAAGAAAGGGGCTCCTTTCTGTACCCACTCGTGATGTGGAACGAAGAAATAAATGAACACCGCGAACACCGTAAGTCAGACACCACCACGTGGCAGGACACGCAGAGGGGTCATTCCGCGCGCCGCACTTTAAAACAAGAAAAAAACTTCCCCATCTCCCCCTAAAGGGGACCATGTATGGATGCTAAGCAGCGGGGAGATGGTTAGCCTGAGCGGGAGAAACGTCGCCGCTCTCGTTTCTCGGCAGCGGCCCGGGCGCTCATCGCGGCGCTGCACAGGATAGAGAATGAGGCGCGCGCGCTCCGTCATTTTCATACCGCAGAACTACCATGGCGCGCTCAGCGGAGTACGCAGCTGTCGGACCACCTGTCGTGCGCGCCGCTGCGTAGAGGATTCCTAGAGGAAAGGACGGGGGGATCATAGGAGAGGAGAGAGAGGGGGGAGGAGACGTGCATACGCTGTGGGACGCCGGAGCCACTCCGTCGAGTAGAGGATTCCTAGAGGAGACAGGGGGAGAGGACGCGGATGCGCTGTGGGACGCGGGCGCCGCTCCGTAGAGTATATGATTCCTAGAGGAGAGGAAGGGGGTGAGCGTAGGAGAGCATAGGGGACACGGGGGCCGCTCCGTAGAGTAGAAGATTCCTAGAGGAGAGAAAGGGGGGTGAACGTAGGGGGAAGGGAGAGAGAGGGGGGGAGAGAGAGGGGGGGAAGGGAGGCGCATGCGCTGTGGTGGTGTGGGACACGGGAAGGAGGGACGGACTTAGCCCCCTCCAAACACATGCAAGCAAGATTAAGGAATGGGGTCAACCTGGGCGACAACACCACCTGCCTAGCCATTGTAAAGCAGCCTCTCTGTGCTCTCGGCCATGACTCTGATGACTGTGGAAGGGTTGACGGCCTTCATATTACTAGTGTTCTGGTTTGCATAATGGGTACTTCCCTACTTCATGAAAGTGGCCGGACGTGGGACGCCGGACGGACATAGCCCCGAGCATAAGATGCTTCGCATCTAATATCTACGAGCGTCGGCTTCTGCGCTGTCGACACTTTCAGCGTGTTGCTCAAACAAAAAGGCGTAACAAATGTGATAGTTGTTAGTTCACGCTTGTCCTGTGTATACTTGCACGTCCTTTGCGAGCGTCCTTCTTCGTGCTTCAGCGGGAAGCTGCAAGTATCGAGCTGCTTGTCGTTCTACGTGAGACATTCCAATTTCTTGCTGTCGCATTCATTGCTTCGCCCTTGCGGCGAAACTGGGACCTTTGTTTTTTTGGTGCTTTTCGTGACACCCGAATGGTGATCCACATGACAGAATTAGGGCGCATACTCTCGACTGGTCTATAGAGAAATGTCAGTTGTAAATTGTATCATATCCTGCTTTGCTATGCATTCGCCCACCTGTTCTTCCACCCCTCGCAAAATTATCGTACGCGATGAACCGATTTCGCTCCATTTTGTGAGGTTACGATTGCCCAAGCGCAAATAACAGCGTGTAGCCGACAAGCTTGAAATCCTGATAGGCTCAAAGCTCAGCGCTATCATTGTACACATGCTTTATGACGAAATAAGCGTCGAGGAGATATCGCCTGGAAGAATTGTAGTGAAAGCGAGAACGCAACCCATGGAAGAGGTGCCGGATTATTTGATTCTTCCAACAGACAAACTCTTTACAGCGAAGACGATGCAGCTCTCAAAAAAAAAAAAAAAACTTCCCCATCTCCCGCCTAAAGCGGACCATGTGTGGATGCGAAGCAGCGGGGAGATGGTTAGCTAGAGCGGGAGACGTCGCCGCTCTTGTTTCGCGGCGCTGCACAGGAGAGAGAATGAGGCGCGCTCCGTCATTTTCATACCGCACCTGTCGTGCGCGCCGCTCCCGGAGCGGATTCCTAGAGAAGATACCGGGGGGACCGTAGGAGAGGAGAGAGGACACGCATGCGCTGTGGGACGCGGGAACCGCTCCGTAGAGTAGATGATTCCTAGAGGAGAGAAAGGGGGGTGAGCGTAGGAGAGAGGCGGAGAGGACGCGAATGCGCTGTGGGGATGCGGGACGCGGGCTCCGTAGAGTAAAGTATTCCCAGAGTAGAGAAAGGAGGTGAGCGTAGGAGAGAGGACGGGCGTGCTCAGTGGGGATGTCGGACGCGGGCGCCGCTCCGTGGAGTAGAGCATTCCTAGAGTAGAGAAAAGCGGCGAGCGTAGGAGACATGGGGAGAGCAAGCGCATGCGTTGTGGTGGTGTGGGACGCGGGAGGGAGGGACGGGCTAAGCCCCCCCCCCCCCCCGAACGCATGCGAGCAAGATCAAGGAATGGAGTCAACCTGGGCGACAGACACCACCTGCCTAGCCATTGCTATGACCACCTGCCTAGCCATTGCTATGCAGCCTCTCTGTGCTCTCGGCCATGACTCTGGTGACTGTAGTGGTGGTTGACGGCCTTATATTGTACTACAGTGTTCTGGTTCGCATAGTGGGTGCTTCCCCACTTCATGAAAGTGGCCGGACGCGGGACGCGGGAGGGACGCGGGGCGGACATAGCCCCGAGCATAAGATGCTTCGCATCTAAAAAGGCCAGCCTGCTCCCACGGTTGTATATTTTTTATTGCGATAACAATTATATGGACACTGTACAGGTTTTCATCATCGCCGTCATGTTCCGTATAAAGTCCAAGTCATTAACTTTTGTGCACACATCCTATGCTGTACCCGCTAGTAAAGCTCGCGAGCGCCAGCGAGGAACACGGCTGACGCATAAATTAAACAAGCTGCCCATCTCCGTCGCACGGAGGGAGCCTGCGATAACATCACTCCGCGTACGAGGCCTGCCGTTTATTATTGCTTCTCAAGAAGAAAGCAAGTGCCTTGTGCGTCTCTCGCTCGACGAAGTAGTATGAAGGGCACCGGGGTAAAGGGGCCGCTTCTCTCGAGCCGCAACTGTGAACTTTGACAATTAGGGCGCGGTCATGAGCGCTGGCGAGCGCGCTAACTCGGTAGGGATCATCAAACGGCTCGTATACTCTTCTACTGGCTGTGATCTCACCGCTTCGTGCTGCGAGCACTGATACGACAAATTGCACGAAAACCACTACTCTCACGTGAACCGGCCGCATTCCCTAACACCAGCAGTTCGCAGTTTCGTGAGATCGGATGAAAATGAGTTAGCTTCTAGCCTTAGTTCGTTATAACATTACAACTATGTTGCTATCGCATTCACTGCTTCGCCCTTTCGGGAAACTTTTTTTCTCTTTCAAAATTCAAGGGTCAAATTTCTCGCCCTACCAACTCTTGATTGCCCCCCCCCCCCCCCCCCCCACCCCGCGCCGCGCCGCCGCCGATCCGATGAACCCCGCGCCGTTGACGCGCCGCCGCCGGAGGTGCAAACACCGGCGCGCCTCCGCCGGTGATTTTAGGACCGGCGCACAAGTCTAGTTGGCGCGGCGACAGTCGCACTATGGCCGAGGAGTGCGAAACGATGCGTTACGGTGCCAACAATAGCGAGCTGTATGACCGGCACCACCACAGTTGAAGCGGAGTGGGCGCCGATCGGCAGTGCGCCAAGCGTCCGTTTTTCGAAATTGCGGGCGACCCATAGTCTCCTCTTGTGGTGGTGACCAAGGCGCGGCAAGTGATGACTGGCGGCACGATGGCATTGGAGTCATGAGCGGACGTGTCAAGGCCTCTTGCCGACGTTGTGACGAAGGTGCGGCTGTAGGCGACTGGTAGTACGACGCGATAGGCGTCACGATTGGTGGACGGCGGACATCTGCGTAATTCATGTGACGCCGCTCGTGACTAGGATCAGCTGCGCAGAAAGCATGCCTAAGTTCGTCACGAACGACTTCGGCAACTGCCGCCACGGGTGTATTCATCGTTGGAGTCCAGAGCTTCTGAAGTTCTTCTCGAACAATATCCCTGATCAGGCCACTGTTGGGACTCGGGGTTTAAGGAGCACCCCACCGCTGCCCCCAGTTGTTGCGACTCGGGTCCGGCGGGTCTCATCGTATGCACCTGGCCCCGCCGTCAATCCCCTAGCCCATCTTGCAGAGAGGAGAGGCGCTCGAACGAAAACGACAGGGATTTATTTAAATAGTGCGAAGAGTAGCAGAGGAGTAGGCGAGTAGTAGATTGCAAAATATCTTCGGTTTTTATAGCGCCGAGTTGCGAAAACTGGGCGCATTGTCCGCGTCTTTAACCAATGCGGTTCTCGATGATCTCGAAGCTCCACCCACGATAGTGGGGAAAGACGTCCATTATTGCACGTGCAGAGGGCACAGTCTAAAACGATCCCCAAATATGGTCACGAAAACACAGCACCAAGATTTTGTGCACAACACCAAACTTTTGCACACGTTTGAAGATCGTGGCTTGGGCTGGTTACAAGAACTCTCCCGGCCAGGGGGGGGGGGAGAGTCTAAGCGGAGATGGGGGAGGGGTCGTCATCTTCGAAAAGAACCAGCTCCTTAGGACTTGCACTAAAACTTGCCTCTCTGCGCTCGTGAAAAAGAATGTAGCGACCCGACCGGATTGTCTTCAACCAGGCCACTCCACGCAGCAGGTGCTACGGAGAGAGGGGGGAGTGAGGGTTGCTCGACTAATCCCTCGTCGTTTTGCCCCCATTAATTTTCGTGACTTCGCTCCTAGGTGCAGCGGCAGTCGGACCAGTCTCGCTGTCGCCCCAACAGCAGATACCTCAGTGGCCTGGACGACGGCTTGGACCTCGTGGCCTGCTTGAATGCCTCCTGTACGACCGTTCGCAGTTGAGGACACAATGGCCTTCCCTGTCTCGTTGGTTTTCTTTGTTTGGAACCGGTCAGTGCACGCCAGGCCGGGAGATCCTTGCCTGGAACGCGTCAATGAACTGTTTGTCGGGTTCGCAGCCGCCGGAGCAATTCGACGCCGATGACGGTCTTAACACCACGCAGGGGAATAAAAATTCGCAGCGTGCGCGTTAACTAAAAGCGGAGTGCGGGTCTCTGTGTCCAGTCGGAGTCCTCTGTCTCTCATTGCCCATCAGCAGCGATTGGCATGTTTCAGTAGGAAGCACTGCTCCATCACTGCGTGCTTTGCGCCTCCCTATTTTTTCTCTCTTGCGCAACGCTGCGACGAGCGCCAGCGTCAACGCCGCCGCCAGTGTAAGCGTTAGCGCCCGCTGCTTCACATCTGCACATGGTTCCCTTAAGAGGGAGATGGTGTAATTTTCACTCAAGAAACTCACTAGCAGACGCTGCCTGCGTCGGCGTCGCGAGGCGAGAGAAAGGGGGGGGACCGTAGGAGAGAGGGGGAAGCGTAGGAGACGAGAGGGTGAGGGCGCCCCTAAAATCGGAGAGCAGCTGCACCACCAACGCCATCTAGCGTACCTTCACCCAACCGCCATATTGTACGCATGTCTATGGGACAGCGCCCTCTCGGAAACGAGACGAGAAATGGAATGCGTACAGCGCCATCTAGTATATCGTCACGCAACTGCAGTTTGCATGCATCTCTATGGGACAGCGCCCTCTATTGTACGATAAGGGAACACTACGGGGTACAGAGGATGGTTGACGATCGACGCCCGACGCCGCTAGACAACCGGCCAGGTCTCGCCATAAGGAGCTTCGCTCCTAATATTTTTTAACAACGAAGAAAATCAACAAGCATCGCCGGGTGACGACAACCATTTTACAAAGAGCGAGTTTTCTTACATTCGCGACCATGCTCACAGCGACACAAGCAAAACATTACAAATATCTTTGCTTGTCGCAGAAATAGAACTGAAAAAGAAATCGCTGATATGATGATATTGAATTCTGAGCGTATTCTTAAGAATTCTCTAGAAACGCTGCGTTTTTGAAACTTGGTTGATTTCGGGAGGCAGTTGCTGCTACTGTGAACGTCATAGCTTGTTCATACTTACAACATGGATAGGCCTTTTTGTGAATAATGAGCAAATGCATTTGCATTTGTATTTGTCTATAATTTCTTAAAGGAATGAATTTCTTTTAGTCAAAACATAAAAAAGCTGTTGCTCAGAAAATATATATACAATAAAAAAAACCTCTCAATCTTGTTCAAAATCGTTCAGATTGATCTCATAGGACTGCAGAATTGTATTCTGGAGAACGTGTTGCATCATTTTTATCGGAACAAAATTACAAATATTCAAACACTGTGTCTTGAGAGCGTTGTCACTACTGCGTAAAGTATATCTCTTGTTACAAGAAAATACTATAACACGCTTTTTTTTGTTTTCGAATGCTTGCAAAATAACAATGAGACATTTTCGGCGAGTGGAAAGTGTCCTGTAAAGAAAACCACTGTTTTAATGATTTGCATTTGAGTAGTTTGCGACTTCGCTTCTAGATTCGATATCCCTCAGTCAAAGGCAGCCTCTCCAGTCGTGCCCTTCTTTTCGTTCACCTGCTTGGTTGACACGGAATTTATATTGGATGGAAATTAACGCATTCTTCCAAGGCGTCTCTTTTATGTCCTACTGAGCCAGACGTGAAAGTCTTGTATAAAAAGCAAGGTCTCTTCAGGAAGGAAACGAACTTCTAGAAAACAGTTGCCAGGAGTTTGTTTTTGTTGGCTCAAAATTGTATATTTTTTAGCCATATACGATTAACAGAGTTAAAGCGCGTCCATTACGCGAAGCTCGGTGGCCGTAGTTTTTGCCGTGGAGAAAACACATACTGTTTTGATTGCTTCGGTCTGCATTGACCAACATGCCATGATTGAATGCTTTCCACAGGAGTATGAGTTTCCACTACTTCTTTTATCACCAGAAGCATGCGATTTCGCAGGTAGGTGCATGGATAAGCTCAGTGTTCTTCGGCTTACCTTGCATGTGTGCGATCACTTTTATAGCTGACTGCATTGAACCACCAAGCATCGCATCAGCCCACGCAACGCACGCGACTATATTTACACTAAGGCACGGGCCACTCGATCTGCCACACGATCCGTACGGTGTGCTTCTAGAGAGCGGGTCGGACAGCGATGGGCGCAACCCACGCAATCTTCATCCCAGCAATCTGTGCGGCAAAATGGCAATGCCGGAAGAAGCATGCATGGTGATGGTCCTCAGGTTGTGTGCTCGCCGGTCGGCCCTTTCGCTGTTTGGAATTTCTTTATTTATTACAGTGTGAGAAAGCAAGATTCATCTACACGGCTTTTCGTGAAGCTTTGTTGGCTTTATTTTCCCTTACGGAAATGTCATATATGGCACTTATATAATTTTATGCGGCCATATATGGGTATATATGTCTGTATATGTGGCTACTGCTTGCCATATATGGAGCCAAATAGTGCCATATATGGCGTGGATGGTCCATATATCGCTGCAAATAAGGCTTTTATATGGCATGTCTCTCCCATATATGGCGTCAAATGTAGCTTATATGTGGCAACGCCCACACCATATATGGCAGCTAGTAGAGCCATATCTGGGATGAACGCCACATGTATAAATCAGTTACCATATATGGTAGATACTTTTATATATGGCGATTTATATATAAATGCGACCCAAATATATATTGTATCTATTTATATATATAAGAAAGGGGACTTGTTTTTACAAGAGTGCGATACTCTTGGGACAAGTAAACAAGCATACTGCCGAACTTCGTTGTTATTATAGGCAATTAACCCGACATATTTGTGGTATATATAAAAATGCCGGTCGTGCATGCGTCCTTTGACTGCTCACAGTAAACCATGGTTAAATGAATGGTTATTGAAATGTAACTTTGCAACGTTTACTCCGATACACAAGTTTTCTGATAAAAAAAGGGCTTGCAATGCCTGTTGCAGATTTCATTTGAAAAGAATTCAGTATACATCTGTTACTTTCAGCTGCCATATACCATAATTCTAAGTGTACTTGTACGGTTTTAGGCAATATGTGCTTTCAAAAACAGAAATGTCAGAAGCTTGCAGGCTTTATGGTCATGTCAACATTGATATTTCGCTGCATATGTATACATCCTATGATCTAATAAGAAAATAAGCAAGCACCTTTTTGCATGCTATCTATAGCTATATCCATGGGCAATCGGGCACTTTACAATATAACTGATGTGAATCATCAGGACTTTGTGAAATTTTTGCTAATGGTGTATTGTGTGCATATATTTATTTATTTATTTATTGGCAAATTGGCATGTTCAAATGACAGGCTTTTAATAAACAGCAAAATTACAATTCTATAGCAATAAAACTCTCGGCATAATTTATTAGAGGGTAATCACACAGCTTACAACTTATGTGTTTGCAACATGACACATTTATTGGCCCAATGTAATATGTTCTATTACAAACTGTGTACACGCTGGCAGAATAACAGTTTTATTTACTAATCAATTGCCACATTTAGTAGAGGTTTCTATGCATTTTTGGCTTGTGGGCACATTACTCTATGTTTAACAATTGAGGCTATTGTTAAACTTGGAGTTATTTTATTAAGATGTTCATTTCACAAATTTATCTCCATGCTGGAAATACGATTCTCTAAAAGAAAACACAAAATCACAGACATATACACGAAATAGCATGTTTATCAATTCATCAGGAACTCTACATAGCTTTCAAATTTGTCAAAAGCACATATTACACAGCTAAAATATCAATTTTGTGATGTGCACCATTATCTATAATTAGCCTAGAGCACTCATACCTTACTTTCTGAAAAAAATTAGGCAGAACATTTACAGCATGCAGCGAATCCAAACCACAGCATGAGAGGAAGCTGCTCATAAAATTAAAAAATGCATTTTGGAAATAAAAGATGCGGTAGCAGATATACACTTTGGTGTAGTGGTACATAAATGTAGTGGTACATCAGGTCCAATAAAAAAAAATATACATGGTCACTCCAAGACACGCTTTAGTTCAGAAAACCATACAAAGTGTGCACTTCTGATCACAAAGATAATGGTTCATGAAGTAAAATGAAAAAAAAAAGCATATATGTGTTTCCTCCAAGAGAAGTTTCAGGTAAGTATACCATATAAAATGTATGCTTTGGCAATCACAAAGGTAGTGGTACATCAGGTACAATAAAAAAAACATAAATATGATCATTCCAAGAGAAGCTTTAGTTCAGAACACCAAAACACTAACAAGGGGAACTTCGGCAAATACCATCAAAACACTGAAAGGCTGGTTTGCAGTACATGGTGTACCAAGGCTGCTCGAATTCAACCATGAACCTTTCTTTTCAGCAAAGCAATTCAGAGAATTAAAAAAGGAACGGGGATTTTAACACCAAACAATGAGTCTCATGTGCGCACAATCGAATGGATTATCTGAAAGCGCGGCTCAAGTGGCAAAAAACATCGCAAAGAAAAGTTAGTGACATAGAACAGAAAGAAATAAGGCCTCACGAAACATGCACATTGCGCCAAGAAAGGAGGAGCTTTGGTCACCAGCATAAAGGCTTTTTAGTTGTTGAACCAAGACATCACTACCAGTGAACGCAGAACTCCTGAAACCGTAATCATTAACAATTTAAAATGAAAGCTCAAAGCACTGTGCAGGAAGCAAAATGCATATGCAGACATTCATGCAACACCGGCTCCTGAATTCAAGGAAGGATTCAGAGTCGGAGTGTGTGACAGTCACTGGAAGTTGATCTCAGGAAGAACAGTCGTAAGTACGCCTCACCCAAGGTCTCTCATTGCGAAGACAGCAAGGGAAATGTCATAGTAAAAATGTCTTTCATCACAGCCCGCAACAACAAGCCCGCATCGCCACCCTCGTCTTTCATCAGACCTACCAAAGGCTGTTTAGAAGACAAGAGACTGCACTTCCCACAGTCAATCAACCACAACCTGTTGGCCAGAGAGAAATAGGCTCTTCCCCAGCCAGTGGGACAAACAATGAGGAAATCGGCATTTTTTCAACAAATTGGCACCAAACTACCGTTACAGGAGCTGGAAGACTGATGAAGGCACTAGTATGAACGGATCTCTAAAACAAACAAAAAAAGGGGGATTTAACACAGGCTGCATTGCACTGCCTCCCGACTCTCCCAGGCACAAGGATTACGCCTGGCCCAAGCAATGATGGTGATGCATGGCAAAAACTGATCAAAGACCCAAACAGAGAAAGTATTAAGGTAAAACTAAATATGAATGTGCAGAAGACAAAAATAATGCTGAACAGTGTGGTGAAAGATTTCACGACTGGTAATCAACCTCTGAAGTCTCTACAAGAGTATGCATACCTAGGTTCATAGGCGTGCGCACAAGGGGACGGCAACGCCCCCCCTAGTCACCTAAGAAGAGGGGGGCGCAAAGTCGACCCCATACATTGACCTAATAGTGAAGGGGTGCGTTGAGAACAAGCCTTCGCCACCCCTGAAGGGGAACCCTGCGCACGCCTATGCCTAGGTAAATTATTGACGGGCCCACTCATGAGAAGAAATTCACCAGAGAATAATGATGGGCTGGTGTGCTTATGGCAGAGATACCCTATTTGTGATAAAGAGTTTGTCACAGTCCCTAAATTGGCAAGTGCCCAACGATTGCGTACTGCCACTGGGAACACATTAGGCCGGATAAAGAAACTCAACAAGCTAGCAACCACACAACATGCGATGAAATGAAAACTGATAGGCATAACATTAAGAGATAGAAAAAAAGGAGAGTGGATTAGAGAATAAACAGGGGTAGCCTACACTCTGCCTGACATTAATAACAAAAAATGCACTTGGGTAGATCACATAACACAAAAGACAGATAACTGAAGTTCAGTTAGCGACGGAATGAATACCATGAGACGGGAGACATAACCGAGGACAGCAGAGGATGGTGCGACAAAATCAGGAAGCTCACAGGCATAAAATGGAGCCAGCTCCCACAAGATAGCGTAGATCACAAAGCATTGGGAGGCTTTTTCCATGCAGAGGACATAAAATATGTTAAAAATGACAACAAACTTAGGCAAGAGTTACTACAAATTCATCTCAAAAGAGTTTGGAGAAATGCTTACAAAGTCCAAAACTCTGACACACTTGGTCATTTTGGATGGAGCTGGGACCACATCAAGGCATTCACTCGCACGGACTGGTATAATGTGCCGTGATGCAACTTCTGTCTGCTCATCACCACGCTCATAAAGCCTTTTGACCACGAGAAACAACTGACCTTCCCATTTTACAAAGCAATGAACCATAGCAAACATCTGCTGTTCTCCAACAATCCACATTACTGTAAAGTTGTTCCTTCGAAGCTGGTTAGTGCATAATGTCGAAGAGAATGTTTCAGAGCCCATTGTGACTTTTTTGTTGGCAGTTACGTTGTCGGTAGTTTTGAAAAAACTTGCAAGTGCTGATTTCACTGCTGCATTTGTTTGGCAAGGTGGTCCATGAAACAAAGGGCCATTGGATACTGAAACATTCCTAAAATGAACGCAGTCCACCTTGCTCAATACAAACTCAGCAGGAGAGAGAGAGGTCTGACTCGTTTGTGAAGCACACTCAATGCAGTGCTAACGCCAACCAACGTAGCAAGCTGCTTTTCAATCGCTTGTGTACCCTTTATGAGGCGAAGGAGCTGCCCATTTCTGTCTTCAAATAGAAATGCCGATGTGGCCCAAAGGGGACCCCAGTTTCTGACAGAGTCTACAATATGTGTCAACTGGCGCACATTAAATGAGCAGAATCGCTCCCTATACAACACATGATGGTCGTCTACAAACTTTACCAGAAGTTGCTCAGCAACGTCAACTTGCTCCTGAGTAATCAATTCTGAAAGCAGCCTGTAGATGGCACTAATAAGAAGGCAGAAGTGATGTAGATATACATCAGGAAGAATGTTTCGCGAAACTGGAAATGAATAAAATAAAAGCCGCGCACGGAACTCACTTGCTTTCCAATAACGCCAGTGCTTAATGGACCGTGGTGTTCTGGTGATGTAATCTGGAGGTCTAATGGACAGAAGCTGGCTATCAATCGACTTGATTTTTCCACCAAGGTACCAAGGACTCTTGTGATGTTTTGTCTCAAGCCACAAAGAAATCAACATTCGTACCACTCCAAGAAGCACGCAATGCATATAGTCCACGACGAATCCATTTCCACAATCGAAATGAGGCAAAAGATGCAAAATCGTGGGCCCTTTCACGCCTTTAACAGGATGGCCTGTTTGCACTGCCAGGGTAGCATGTTGCCTCATGCGCCGACTATTCCTTGAGAAATATCTTTTCCCTGGTGGATACACACGCACACGTCCTTTCTTCGCCAGCGAATGAAGCACACCTGGGTGCTCACAAAAAGAGCAGCCATACAGTCCATTGAATTGTTTAACACTTTGCAGCATTGCTCTTGCAACGGCATCTACAGATGACAAAGGAGCAGTAACATATGCAATTATTCTCTTGCCAGTCTCCGGATGCCGCCAGGTCAGCCCCTTCGTTGCGAGTTCCGTTACCTCCAAACAGAAAGGCTTCAGAAATGTAATAATGGTGGGCTTTGCTCCGAACCATAAAAGAGTTAAAATCTGAAATTTCTTGCGCATAAGGGGTGGCAGCTCTGGTATAATGCAATGAAGTGGCCAAAGAGATTTTGCTGCACTCTTGAATACCTGGACACCGTCCGTGTTCCAAAAAAGTGAGAAGTCATACCTAGAACGATCAGGATGTTCCTCGTACTTTGCACCATCCGCTATATCATTCAGCGGTCGCTCTCCTGGTTCATTAGGCGCTTTAGAAAAAAAACTTATAAATCTGATCGTCTTCAAGAAACGACCGCAACGTGTCAGTGAGCCTCATCTGCAAAAAACTACCCTTTTTTGGCAGTCCTGATCACAATTCGGACCCATAGTTACTGCTTCTTCTAAGTACTGATGACAGTTGTGACAAAAGAAATGACTGTGTACACCACTGCCCCGCTGGAAATTGGACAAAAGCTTGACAAACTTGAATGTCGTGCCCGGGAGTGTTTTGTGAAGGCAAGAATGATGAGACGGCCAACAATATTTGTCCTAAGCATTCCCTTGTAAGCCGGAACCTAAAGAAAAGCATGACAAGAACAAGGCAAGCCTCAACATTAGTGAAATTGCTGCCCTCATAAAGATCTTTCTCATTAGGATCCCGTTTCTTCGAGAAAGTTGGGCAGCTAGCCTGTCCACTGTCACTGTCGGAATCGGAGAACATCAGCATGTCTACCTCATTTGTTGGTTCTACATCTGATGTAGTGCTCGAAGATGAGAGTCCTTCCGCTGAGGCAGACGCATGGTTCGGTGATGTGCCACCCGGAGCTCTATCAGCTGTTCCAGTAGAGGCTGTGTCAGACGTTGAGCCTGCGTCAGACGATGAGGCAGCCCAGCGACGTAGGGTCTCCCGCGGAACCTTGGATATAATCATGCAAAAACTCATTCACTATCGAGTATGCATATACTTTTCCAATTTTAGCAGTAACTTTTGTTTTTAAAGTAGCACACAAGATTAATTCATGAAAACTGGAAAAACATGGCATGTAATGTCGCCTAATGTAGCTCAGAAACAAGATAATTTAGTAAAAAGAACAGTTCAGATACCAATGACGATGAATGAAGGATAGTTTAATTGGCCACTTATACCGGTGTGAGAATACAGTGAGAATGAAAATGTAAACATAGCTCTGAATATTTGCAAAATTTCTTAGCAGAGAAGCTCACACTGCAATTATGTATGGCAACGCATGTTTCATTACCTACATAACAGGAGGCAGAGGTTGTTTACCAGCTATTAATGATTATTTTCAGTTGGCTCAATTATAATTCTGCATTTGTGAAAATGACATAACACATATCACTTCAGGGGGGAAAAAAGACGAAACACTGTTGATCAAATCCTTTTCTGGGCATACTTGATCACGAGCTCATCCCTTAAATTAAATGTCTTCTTGAATAATCTTTCACTGTCATGAAAGTGCTGCTGCATACAAGCATGTTACAGTTGGCATGTATATTTTCAGTGGGCATTTTAATGATAATCGGTGGAGTAGTTTCAACTCCCACTTTTACTCATAAAGATTAGCCATTTTTAATCGCTGCCACCTCATTTTTGTGAATGGTCATAACCTTCTAAAAACACTGTTAACAAAAAACTGGTCTAAAATGCTTTTTAAAATGTTGGTCCTGCCAGTAATCAGCAATGAAAACTCCAGGGCACTGAAGGTTTTATTTATTTTTCTAGTAATGAGTCTGGAGCTTGGCCAAATTTCTTGTTTTACCCACTTCAAGCATACATGATGGGAGGCACAAGAGCACTATGTCACGTTTATTTTCCTCGCTGCACACTTCATGTGAGTGCAAGACATCCTTTGAAAGGGGTTTACTCCATTCCGATTATCACACGTATTTTGACACTAAATGCCATGGTCTCTTATTTCCTATTTTATCAGAGGTGTATGCTGCAATTCCCTCCTTTGCTTCTATTGTGGCTACCGCATTCTCCGTAATCCTTATTAAAAGCTTGTTTTTTTTAATTGAGCAGCTGTCTTCGTACCAACACAGACTGAAATGCTCTATTTTAACTGTGCCAAAACACTGCCATTGACAATGCCCACTCCACCACTTTTTCATGTCATTGAAGTAGAAAAGGCAAAACCTGTTTTACCTAAAATCAACCGCACGAAAACTTTAAAAGTTTTATGTCTTGGTTTGACTTTGATACGAGCAATTTTTGTTAACTATTGCCAACAGATAATCGTGAACAAATTTAATATATGTTTGTGCTTCAGTCGATAGTATTAATTTTTAGTTTTGATAGCAGGAGACTATAACTACAAGCAGCCTCAGCACAACCATTACATCAACAAAATAAGCTAGCGAGCAGTCAAGGCTTGCATCAAAGCCACACGCGTAATAATAGCCAAGCAGAGGCTATATTTAAAGAAAAACTAAACTTCCTGAGCAGTTGAAATTCCACAAAGCCAACAATTTCACTGATGCTGCTTCACTCAGGTCAAGCTGCAGGCAGATCTTTTGTCTTTGCTTACTTTGCTTATGCAAGATATGAAACCATTTGAAGTGGCCAGCACATTCGTGCAATATAGCTAACACAATCTTACAATAAAATCGACCAATGGAGCACTGCATTAACTTGTGACAATCGGGACAGCATGCACACACATTTTTGATGCTTTATTTGGCCTAGAGATTGCTGCTGCTGCGCATTATCAAGGTGTGTGGGCATAGACGTGTGCCTGAGGGGGGCAGGGGGTGGGCACACCCCTAATCACCCAGGGGGGTCACAAAGTCTGCCCCATGCATTTACTCGGTTATGGCCACGCAAGTGTTTGACGATAATGGCGGCTGCGGGCCCCTGATGTTGCATCCCAAGAACTGTTTAGTTTAGTTCCCATCTTTTCTTCAGGAAAAACTGGGAGCAATGGCAGGCCCTTGTGAGAAGTATGTCATCACTCCATTTTTTTTCTTTTTTTTATCCAATGTGAACCATGTTCTTTCGACTCAATCAAAAAGGGGGGTAGGAGGGGGCTGCGATGAAACTTTGCCTCCCCCCCCCCCTCTAAGGGGGAACCCTGCACAAGCTTATGTGTATGGGCTTAAATGGGACTTGCAGCACAAGTGCCAATAAACATTCACTCAATTTAGCCTGATAGACACTTAAATGAATCGAATTCTACAAATAAGTTTGAAGAGCTGTCATGGTAACTCCTATTACCGTACATTTCGGGTGCAATGGCACACTTTAAGGATTGCCAAGTGGTTTCATGCGTTGGTCTCAATTTAATATCGGTACTTTATTTTTTTCTGATTAAGGAGGCACCACACTCACAATCAGTACTAATTTGCACGTGAAAGTCATTTCAGCACTGTTTGAAACTAGCCAGAAGATTACGGTAGCATTCGTAACCTACATAACCATGGCAATGATACCATCACAAACTGGCATAGATAGAGGTGCTATGGTAAAAAATATTTAATAGTGGAGGGTTAGGTGCGCAACGATGAAACGCTACAGAGCTTCAGTCTGCCCTAGTTTATGTCAACAGCTTGACATACTGACCGCTAATGAAAGACGAAGACATAAAAAAGAAAAATGCATGTTTTGTCGTGTTGTGCTCGAAAGCATACTGTTTTGATTTCGCCATATTTTCGACAGGGGAAATGAACACAAAGTGAGAAAAGAGAGCTGCTGCCTCCAAATAGCAACTACCAATGCTTCATACTGAATGAATGTTGTGAGGCACACTGTGAACAGGTTTGAAACATATGTGGAGTTTCGTTGTCAACGCCCTTTGACACACTACTAATTCGTACCTGGTGTTTGTGTGGGAAGTAATCTCTGGTTAAAGCACCAATTTTTATCTTTTCATTTTCCAAGCAGGTCTTCCTTGTAAAGAGGCACATTAACCAAAATATGCAAGCTCGCTTTTCAGGTCTACTTACCGACTTTGATCCATCTGACAGGTACTGCTTGTATGGACCTCGTCTCCGGCTTCGATTCATCTTGCTACCGAGCAATGGCAGGGTGTGTTTGCTTGCTCACTAAAAATGAAATATATCAGGTGCACCAGTTCTCACATTTTGTTATGGCACAGGTTTTGAATATTTTTAGGATCCAGGAAGCATAGTGACAACATTTGATTGCATCTTGTCTGTTGCTGTAATGTCTACTATCAAAATGCTGTTGGTCCCCTGAAGGCGTGGCAGAATGCGACGTCAGGCACTCCTTCATTCATGAATTCATTTCCATGACAAAAATGTAGCATTCCAGGAATTAATTCCCGTGTTATGTAACTTTTGACCGCTTAACAAATTCATCACTTCAGTGACACTTCAGAAAGGAAATTGAGTAGATTTTACATGCACATGGTTTCCTATATTTGCTGCAAGAAAGCAACTGCTTCAATTGAATATTTCACTGACTGATCACAGGCATCGATATTCTTTTCTCAAGCATATTGACTGCGTCCTGACTGCACGTACCATACCTAAAAAATAAAATTATTTTTCGTAATACATGAAAAGCGCAAGCAACAACTCCATCACGCTTTGTCACGCTGCAGTAAAACTTGGCCAGAAAAGTTCACGTAAAGACCGACTCGGCCACGCTATCGGCACGGCGGTTGTCCTTGCGCCGTTTGACGTTGTCAGCTAGAATTAAGGGCCAGATTAGGCGCTCGTTAGTTGTGCATATAGTCGATACTTTCAACTCGCTTATCGAACACATAGACGCACAGAAGAACACACGTGTTTACATAGGACGAGTGCTCGTCTTGTGCATTTACGTGTGTTCTTTCGGAACCTCTTTGTGTTCGAGCAGCGCGCTGCGAAGCGTCTACCTATCTAGTGGTTGTTATGGCAACATCGGCGCCTAGGCTCCCCTCCGGCCCCGCGTCGTCTGCTTTTCTGCGCGCTCTCCGCGGTTTTTTCTGTTCACGCTCGCAGTCTCGCTGGCGCGTGGCGTTTACGTGGCGGTCACGCATGGCGAGCAGAGGTTATGATGTCGAGCGCGTCAGGTTGGAACGTGTCATGTAACTGCCGCACCGGCGAAGGTTGCCGTGCATTTTGGACACCTATCACGCCGCCAACGTTCTACAGCACCGGACGCAGGCGCACCGCTACGACAGGCTTGCCTCTAGCGTGGCCGTGCCTTAAATTGCTTTGTTTAAATTGTGAAGTCCCGAGCACAATGTTGCTAGCGCTGTGCCAACTTCAAAGAAGGAGCAATTCAAAGATAAGACCACTTGTCAAGCTTAGCGAAGTCTGCGCCCTTATCTCACCTAATGTGGGCGCGACCACTACGCTACAGACAGGCCGTGCAGCTGCTCGGCCTAGTGCTGCTATTCGATATTCTCAAGGCAGTCACTGTTCCGCCCCGACGAAATGCTAGTAGATGTTACAGTTCCGTCTGGACGGAACTGAAGTCATATAAGCATAGGCGTGCGCAGGGTTCCCCGTCAGGGGCGGGCAACGGCTCGTCGCAGCGCCCCCCCTTCCCTATCAAGTCAATGTATGGGGCAGACTTTGCGCCCCCCCTCCCCTTCTTACGTGAATAGGGGGGGGGGGGCTGCCCCCTCGTGCGCACGCCTATGCACAAGTGGTTACAGGATTACTCTTTTGAACGCGGAATATGCTTGCTTCGTTTAAAGCGGGAAGTCATTTGAGGCCTCGATCAATATCAATAATCTCGCACTTTGTGGGATGGCTGACAGATTCCGTAAAAGTACTTACGTTAGAACAGCGTCTTCGTCCGTAAGCTTGTTCAAGCAGGCGTTGACGTTGACCGCAATGCGTGCCGCCCCACTGACAAGACCGACACGTTGTTTCTTGGCGCCGTCTGGTAAATCGAGGCGAAGATGAAGCACGCGGGATCCTGACAGGCGCCATTGGCCACTATGCACGTGGCCAGCGAAGACGCCTGTTAACATGGGCGTCGGCAGGGGGAGTGCAAAAGGGGCTCTTCCCCCCCTCAAGCCGCACCATTAATTGCCCTCACCCAAGCTACACCAGCGCTCTCCCCTTCCCTCAGCCGCGATGCAACAGTTTGCATTCCCCAAGACAGAATTCTGCCGACACCCATGCCTGTTAATATGCATGACCCCCCCCCCCCCCCAAAACTGCATCGCCGAGGCTTCAACCTCACCTTTCGTGCTCCTCCGCAGACAGAAATTCCTTCTTTCCTTTGAAGAGGATCTTAACTAGAAACTTTTCCACCATATTTTGGGCTAGCTCCCCTGCGCATTCAGAGGGCGATTCCGTCTTTCCATTGAAAATGTCTTAACTCGACACCTGCGCGAGATATTTTGAGCTTTTCTGCAGGCCCTCAATCGAAGCCTGTATGCCCACGATACTGAGAAAAAAGAAGAAAAAAACCTCTAACGCCTCAGAATGATTCGAAATGAGTAAATAATTGGTTGTGCTGTAATTGTGTACTCATGCGCAACAATGTTTATAGTAATATCCCGTCGATTCAACGAGTTACATTGACGCGTACACGGCGAAAAGCATGCAGGAACCACAACAAGCAAAGAGTGGTTCCGTTTTACCATGGTCGGCGGCGTATCATGCGTTTAAACATGCGTGCATATCATGCTGATCAGGATTTAAACCATGTGATTAGAATAAAACAGAGAAAAGAAAAGTGATACCAACACATATAAGTTGCAAGCTCATCATTTATGGGTTCGCATGCCACGTAAAGATAAAGACTTAATTTCGCGCAGGTAAGCGATCATGCAGAAATATAAACTCTGAAAATCTATATATTACATTATTTTATATTTCTTAGGTTTGTAAAAGCGTTCCACTTCGTCTCATACCACATATAAGCCGATGACATACAAAATAAAGGACAAACAAGAACCACACCAGTTTAATGGGGAGAATACTTAAGCAATCAAGCAACGTCACTTAAATTTTGCATAGTTTTCATTCTTATAGGTTTCACTTATGAAATGTGGCTTTTCTCAGGTAGGAACACTATTTCATGCAGTAATGACAGTTCGGCACTAGTTCATTCTCCGCTGTTCGCAACGTCGCCGATGACACACTAAAACTGACTGCGCAAAGTACGCAAACGGGATACACAAACTTCCGAAACAGTGAAAAGGAAAAGTGAAGTGATGCGGTTCACCAAGCACACGCTGCGTACGAAGTCAGTGATGGCGCCTGAAGAAATCTTAGCATATATATGTGCGACCGCTGCCTGCACAAATCTAATGCCCTGTAATTTATCGTGCTATACCATAAGAAATTATTGTTTTGTTCGTCGTAATTCATGCAATATGTGTGGGTACACCATAAATATTGCTTCGCTCGTTGTAGTTACATGTACTTCAAAAAAGATTCGGCAGATCCCACGCCTTGCGGGAATCGGTTTCATGCGTTCCTTAATTACCAGGAACGTCGATTACACTGGCGTTTAAAGGGTAGCTTATGGTGTGATGTAACGTCGGCACTGACGTTAGAGCAGCGACGTTAGTATTCGAATCGAAGTTCACTTTACGGTGTGATGATGGATGGAAATTTCTGCTCCCTCCGACTTCTTTTGTCGAACCTGACTTTTTTCCAAGTTTGCGCTATTATGTACTCCATTTATGTTAACCAACTCACCCAACAACAAGTCTTGCTTGTTTGCGGAATCATGGGTATACAAATGTAATGTTTATTAGACTGCTATCCAAGCGGAGCCAACACTGGAGCCACAACTGACGTTAACCCGACATGACGCCTCTATCATAGAAGTACATGTGTAATGTTGCATGCTTTAATTCTTATAAAATTAGATAGCCACCAATGCAACCACAATTGGCGTTGCACCAAAACACTTCAAGAATGTGCTCTTTGGTAGAATACCTGACTGTTACGCAGATTGCTTGGGTTTGGTTCCAGCTGGATCCTGATTTTTATTCTTCGCGTTCGTCAGGTCAACGTTGCCGATGTCGGTTTCTCTTAACGCTCTCGCATCTAAATTACCAAATTACCAATGTCTGTTCTTGCGCGCTTGCTATGTCGATATAAACTGTTAATCCCCTGTGGGGCATACCCGCCTACCACACGAGTCTGATGGAAATGGTTTTACGACGTACGCGACAGGATTTTCTCGTAACTCATGTCACGACCAGACAGTCATATTCGCCAAACCTTCTTACCCTCCCATATCAATTTTGATCTACCTAAGGAGGTGATCACGAGAGCACCCAGACATATGCGGCTATATAGATAGATACGTACATAGAAACGCTCGAAGTGTCTTCGGTTCGCTAAGAAATGCTTCGCATTTAAAGCTATATATTCGTAGCTTTAGTGCATCTAACGCGACAGTAGTATTTGTAAAATCATTACTTGAAACCGTGCAAAGCGTAGCTTCATCTTTTAGGTACAATTATATCAGAATATTATTCACCCCTTATCGTCTTCATAACGACTGTTCATAGTGATAATGCTTCACATGCACACGCTGTCGCCGTCTCAATCTACCATTTGCCGGGAGTGATGTGTTTTACAATTTCGAAATGTTTGAAATTTTTGCGATGGCTGAAAAAAAATTCGAAACAAGACGGGGGGGGGGGGGGTCGTGCCCGGTGTGCCACCCCCTGGCTGCGCCGCAAGTTCTGCGCTTTTTATGCTGCGTTTATGAAATCTCAATCCGGACTATTTGTTTCATTTTAACCTGCTGTTTGTGAACAGCTTTATATCCTGTAAAGGTCTCCACTTACAACTCCCGAACCCCATAAAAAAAAAGTCTTGCTTTTTTCTTATTCTCGCACGTTTCTTTTGCAACATTAATCCTCTGATTTCTAAAAAATGAAAAAAAAAGGAAGAAAATGTACCTTTTTTATTTTAGTACGCGCATATTTTTCATTTATCCTCTGACCATATCCTCATAAGCCAAACCAGGACAAATCCAATCCGCTTAGTGAGTGTACTGTAGTGAGTGGCTGGAGCATTTTGTCGTCCATTGATCACCCGCGTGCGTAGCCTAGATTAGAAATGGTGCAGTACTGCCTGGTACGTTTTGATGGCGACACAAATGAACTAACAACCTTTGATGTTGTTAAATTGACCCGCGTGGTGTCTGACGAGGAGGATGGCCCCTGTGAAGGATCACCAGTGCGAGTTCGGTGGCGCGACCACCGTGGGCGCGACAAAGGATTGTTTCAGGCTACGCTGATTGCCAGATCAGGTAAGCTTGAATGTTTGTTACCAATATGCTAATGCCGGTGTCACATGGACCGTTTTGATCATGATCTGCACCGCATTTCTTGATCGCGTTCACTTATGGTCGCTGCTGCTCGGACCAATGTAATCGGGATCGAGCTTGGCGCTCCTGTCAGTCCAGTTGCGATCTGGAAGCCAAATCTCAAACAGAGATCGCTATCGAGCCTAATTGAGATTGAAGGTGACCGTGTAGCAGCGCCTGGCGTGGATCGGCCTTCGTCGCAACCAAAAGTGACCGTGTGGCTCCGGTATAATAACCGGTGGCACAGCTACAATGTCGGCCCTGCACCACGTGGGCCCTTGCGGCATTTCCTGTTCAAGGATTTTTTCATCGCTTCAGGCCTTCATGCTTCACTGTTCGGTGTAATAATGGTGTCACATGGGTACTTTTCATTGCGATCAGTGCCGTTCCGGAGTAGGCTGCTCAATACGAATTGCAATCAAGCACGACTTCGACAATACGATTGCCATCTGTGCATCGCGATCTGGCTCACGTCTGCGCCGAACTTGATCTGGATTGATTTGCGCAACGTAGCAGCGACCATTATTAATCGCGACCGAGACATATGATTTTGATTGGCCCTGATCGCGTCCAAACATGCCCATGTTCACATTTACAATACTGTCTTGTCAATTGAGGAATGTGAATTACGTAAGCTCGTAGCTGTTAGGTGCTACCCTTTTGCCATACCAGGTCTCTGTAATACCCGTGCCCCACGGGCTCTGGAAATGGCGTTAACTTTCTAATGCCTTATCATTTATTGTCGTTTGCGCTGTGCCTCACTGGAAAATCAAAGGGCATTGACCTTAGTGCCATCCATCACCTAATGCCTTCGCTAGAACTCAGACTTAGAAATACGTTCTTTCGACACCAAGTTTGCTCACTACATGACAAGTATAACATTTGAAATAGCATCTATTGGGTCAAAAATACTTTATACATGACTTTTAACAAACCGCACGCTGTTCCCCAGTTGCCCTATATTGAAATTCACTTCAGAATCACGTCTTCGATGTGACAGGTGCCATGTCATGCCGTTGCTATGCTATACCTTGCTATGCTATACTGTACATGGCAGTGCTATGGTTTACGCTCTCAGCTCTACATCAGTCCTTCTCATCCTCACTTCCCTTTCCTACCCTTTTGCTAAACTACTACACAAGGCTATTACACGCTCTACCCTCTCCTTTCTTTCCTCTTCACCATTACATTACTCCTCACTCACTTCTTTCCCACACCCTTGCTATATTATTATGTGCATGGCTAAGCTATGCTACGAGCTGCCTGGCACATGCTTGCTTTCTGTGGCTCATACCTGCCGAGTTTTCAGAAATGATGGCTGGCTCAACTCTATCTAAAACAGCTCGGCTGTCAAAAAATAGTGTTAGCATGTGTACTCGTGGCTGGTAATTTATTGTACATGTAGGTATTGTGTGCATTTGTCAAAAAGTATTTGGGGTGGTTGTGCCTAGTCAGTTTGAGATCGAGCTGCAAAGCTTTATGTTAATGTGGTGAAATAATATGCCCTTCTTTATGACCTTGCCGCACTTATTTTATCTGTTTACCAAACGCTGCAAGTTAGACACTGGTTGGGTGGGGGTACAGTCCAACTCGGTAGCTTTATTGCCCGAGTGCATGTTTAGTGGTGGACCTCTCAGTAGGATTGTTTCCAATAAAATTCATACTTTCAATACCCATTTCAGAGGACCATCCCCAGCTTGTTGGGCAAATGGACAAAGCGATAGCAAAACACAACAGGCAGGCCACAGTGGACCCCAAAAAAGTGTAAGTTGTTTTCTATCCATTGTACAGTCGTTACTAGCTGGCACAAATTGTTTTCCACAAAACACAGGCTCACACTTCACTCCCATTTTACTGAAACTACTACAGGAATAAATTGAAATTTGTTCAATTTCACAACTTATTCAAATTGAACTTGAATAAGTTGTGAAGTTGTATCGTATCAGCTGGCACATTCTGCAGGAACCATCATGCAGGCCGGTCTCAGGGCACTGGCTGTTATGAGTGAAGTGCGCGAGTGGGGTGGTGCGTTTTTTGTTGTAGCGGCAAAAACAACAAGAACGACGTACATCGTGCTACCTGCGCGAGCGCTCCGAGCACCTAAACGTGAAAGAAAATGAAAACTTAAGAAAAATAAAAAGACAGAACCGAGAGCCACTACGCGAAAAGAGAAGAGTCGAGCAGGGTGTTCAAATAATGTGGGGAGGTGCGTGCTGCGAGTTCGTCGGGCGCTTGCTCCCGGGTTTCCAAGGCATCCACCTAGCCGACGAAGGCCTTCACAGGGGCCTGGTGACCGTTCTACCGCGAGGGCTTTTGCTCATGCACTGGCACGGCGTGGTTCGAGTGCTCGGGTGGAAGACAGTGCCGTAGATGACGGCATCCACCAGGAGCAGGAGCGAGCCATCGGGCTAAGGGCCTGAGCTCACTGACTCCCACCTCTGCATCTTCTTCGCTAGACTCCCGATGTGCATGAACCGCTGGTGAGCCGTACCTATCTTCTTGCGCATCGGGACTCTCCTGACGACTTTAGTGCGTGGACTCATAAAGCTCATTATAGGTTTTCCTTTCTTAAGGTTAACTACCTATTTTTGGTCTGGCTGACGCCTGTTAATTACATTTTGTTGATTTTAGTGTTTCCTTTCCGTTTTTCTTCGTGTGGGCAAATAAATTTTCGTTTCTGTGAAAATCAAACGCTCACCTCCTTCTCTTTTCCAAGAATAGTATTTCACAACGACTAGCTTTCTTTACCGAACCTGTCACAAATTGACATCCGCGACAGGACGTGAGCGTTTGACACTCAGTTGTACATTTTCATAGCGGTAACGAAAAGAAAAAAAATGAGCTCGCGAGAGTTGCTGGCGCTGGCAGAATTCGCATGGGGTTGGAAGGAGTGGAGCAGCAGGCATGGTTCGACAAGCAAGAAGCATGGGCGCGCGAGGAACAAGCCGCAAAGAGAGACGCAAAGAAATAACAGCTGGAGCTGGAAGGCCGCAATTTACAGCTGCACCTTCGAGTTGAGAAACGGAAGGCCATAGCGGAGAAGCAAGCCAGTGACGCTTGGGAAGTGGAAGAACGGACGCTGCAACTGTGTCTGAGCGTAGCTCTGGTCGCTGTCGGTTAACCTATGGTGGCCGACTCGGGGATGCAAAGGAGCGCGTCTGCTGTTCAGAACCCGTACAACTTTATACCAGTTTTCTACGAGGACCGAGACGACCTTGATGCCTAGCTGAAGAGATTTGAAAGAGTGGCGATTGCTCAAGACTGGCCGCGAGAAAAGTGAGCGACCGCTCTTAGCTTGTGCCTAAGTGCAGTGGCTCTCAGTTCTGTTTTTATTTTTCTTGAGTTTTTCTTTTCTTTCATGCTTCAGAACTCGGCGCACTCGCGCAGGTCGCACGATGTACGTCATGCTTGTTTTTGCCGCTCCAACTTTAAAAAATGGATCGCACTCGCGTGCTTCACTCATAACACTGGCCCTCTGATGTTTTCTGATCATTGCTCATGGTGTGTATATTTCAGAATGGCATCGCTGGGGCACTGCTTGTCAATTTGCTGCTCTTTTACTTCGCTTAAGTTTATTGTGAACACTAGTATAAAGCAGTGTCATGCGAGCACTCACACTGTAAGCAAACAGAAAGGACCACTTCTTTGTGAGTTCATACTCTAGAATTGTTGGTACATCGTGTTTTGCAACTGCTGTACCTTTTTTTAGGTAGCAAAAAAAAAATGAAAGCCTGTCATGCAAGTGCAGTGTGCATTCATATAGCTTTGAGTGCACTTAAGGATGCTGCTGCTATTATCATGCATATATTTATGCAAACCTCACCATAAGAGTGGTTCATAGCTTAATTTAAGATAAAAAAGAGTGCATTTGTAAGTTCAGTTGGTGAATTAAAAGTCTCATACAGCAGACTGACAATGTGTGTTTAACCCTTTGAGACGCTATGTACACAATTGTGTACATGACTTGTTTTTGCTCCTTGTATCAACTAGGGGCTAAGAGAGAGCGAGATACATTGAGCTTCGGATAGATTGAACCTTATGCATAATAATTTGTCTTCATTTAACTTCATTTCGCAGCGTACTGTTGCGTATGATCACATTACTGAAGGCACTACCCCGTTCGATGAGTCGTTCGATGAGTCGCGTCCTGCGAGCCATGTTAAAAGTGTACTCTTTTCTTTGCTCTAAATGGACATAACGAAAAATGAATTTGTACTATATTTCTAGCCCGAGATTTCATTCTATTTATGCCAAAATAGAGCATGAATGAGTTCAGGATAAACAGATATTTAATTACAACTTAATTAGAATGTTACTATAACACACATAAATGAACATATTATGACATTATATTTGTTGCAATAGTATACTGAGTGCCGTGAAATATCGTTGTATTGTTTTGACCCATTTACAGACAGTTCTTCATAGGTGGCGTCTGAAAGGGTTAAACTTGCTTTCCTCATTTCATGCTATTTCTCACCCTTTCTGTTGGAGTCATCCCCTTTGCCCTCCCAAAATTAAATCTTACGTATTCCGCCGCCTCAAGGCCATAATAGTATGAGAAAAATATGCCAGGGAACATTGTAGAATAGTCTTTATTGAACAGTAAGATAACAATGCTTATTGAAAGCAGAGTTCACATGGCCAGCAGCATAATTGAACACAGTCAAGGCACATCATTTTATGTCAATCCTGAGACAGATAAGCTCAAACTATCTAGATTCAGGTGTAACAAATCCAGTAACCAGCGCCTTCATTGCTTTACATCAGCTCCCCTAGCCAGGCACTGGTTCCACAAAAAAACAAAGGAAATAGTTGCTTCACATTCCAGAAAAGGTATGCAAGGAGACAGTGACATTGTCTTTTACCATAATTAGAAGCTTATGGCACATCATGGTGGGGCTCTTACGTAAAACATCCTGTGAGCCTGGAGTTATGTGTTCTGGCTGTCAATGCCCGGTCATAAAAAAAAATAAAAGATTGCCTGTCACAGTTTAACCTGCTCATTAAATTCACCCTGAATTCCATGCCTTATAGTCTCCGTAGTGATTTCACTCCTGCACCAGAGTGCACCAAATGTGCTGTGTCATTCTGATAAAATCGATGTAAATAGTGCCAAAATGGACCAAGCAGACTGCAATTTCACGGCATCTATTTCACAGGAGACGAAACAGTCTGGCATGTGCATCCCATATAAGCAACAGCACTATGCAAAGTGTCGAACAGCTTTTATGATGCTGATTGGTACTGTGGTAAATCACACTATCCGTATACGATTTTTGTGACTTCAAGGCTAATCGGTGGTGATCAACTGCTGGCATGTTATGCGTTGCATGACATGTAATTAGGAGAATATTCTGTAATGACCACGTGTCTGTAATATGCTCATTATTCGAGTTTCTGGATATTGCCGAATGAAATGTAGGAAAAGTAGCGATATATGGAACAATATGATATTTTTGTCTCCTGCGTCCTTAGAAGAGCATGTAAACAGTGAGAACGCGCTGATGGTTCCCTTGAGGTGCTCCTTCTGCAGGGTTCATCATGCAAAAGCGGCCTTTGTAGCGGCTTCTACTAGCACTAGAGCTGTGCACGGGCCGTATTTCTGAGCCTGAGCCCGGCCTCGGCCCGCCGACTGCATTGCAGGCCTGCCTGACTAACTTGTGTCCTAACTTTTTTCTTTTTATTCTTCTTGCTTCTTGGAAAGCTAACGGAAGAGCTGATCACCTTGTTCCTAGTCTCATGTACACGGCTGGGATCTGCCATCTCACTCTGCGCATGTTAGCACCGAGGCACCTTTGCATGTTGCAGCGTTTGTCTGCCACTTCTGCTGATTCGATGTGCAATATTAGAAGGACCCTGAAACAGTTGTGACGATTTTGTATAAACAGATTGAGCCAGTAAAGCAAGTCTTAAGAATCATTTGAAGGCCAATTTGCGTCACCTGTGTAATTTATTACACGACTTTAAACATATGAATCGCTACATCACGCAGCGGCTCAACCAAACGAGTTTTCAACTTGTCATGCCTTTTGCGCGTAGAATTGTTCCAGTACACATAGCGCCAGTGACTGAGCTGATTGGATATCTCCAGTCTATGTCATGGAACCTCCTGTGGGCAGTGAGCCTTGTCTGCCTGTATGACAACGTGCTCCGTGTTGACATGAGCTGAGCGTGTGTTTATCTCGCGGTTTCTTTTCACAAACGCAATTAATTGCCCTAGCTGTGTTGTGTTCCACATATCTAGCAATCGGTGACTTGTAAAGCTGCAATATCGTATAATATTTGTGAGGCATTTGGGGAGCGGAATCACTGCAGCTCGCTGCTGCAATGAGCGTTGCGCTCTCGCTATTCGATCGACGCCACAATCCACGTTTCTGGGGCGGTAACTTCATCCCTGAAGACAGAATGACATTGCCCGAGTGTATTCTATCAGTGGTCGTTCTTGAATTATTTTTGTTTGTCTGCATGCCTTCATAGGTTGTCGCTGTACAAGAGAATAAAATAAGATGGGCTGGTAGTGCTGCGGCACCTGTCAGAGCAGATATCAACCACTCGGCGAGCTTCGTGTCTGTTGCCAGATGGCGTGCTGCCGGGCGTACTGGGCCATGGCCTCCGACATTGCGCGACCCGTAGGCGTGCAATCTCTGAGGCCATGACTGGGTGAAGCTCAAATCGCCGAGCGTGCTCGTGAGAGCGCTGCAATCACCAGCGATGCCAGTGTGTCTCACGAGTTGAGCAGGCAAGGCAGTGGCGAGAATGAGGGTATAGATATAATTGTCCGTGGCGGCCTTGGTACACGGTGCATCGCTTAATTTGTAGTGCTAGTAATTTCATCATGCTCGGGCCTAAATGCTGACAAAACTTCAAAAAACTGTGTCAGGGTCCCTTCAACATCAAGACTAGGTTTGTGGCAGAACCCCTTTAAGTTGATAGCCACATAATTGTGTTTAATGTGTTACTTATGAAACTATAATCATCACCAGGATTTTTTCGTTATCTGCTTGGGTTGAAACTTAAATTGCTGAAGTTATTCCACAGCCTACAACTGTATGACTGCCCTTCTTTTTTCATTATTTTGTGAAATAATACTGAGAGAATTTCATACATGATATCTATAATGGATGTAAATATTGATCTGTAAAAACTTCGTATTAATTTTTTTTAGGATGTTGAATGTAAAATACAGCGTGCTTCTTCAATGCACTCCAAAATGTGAAACCAGCTGTTCCAAGGTGCTCTCAAATGCAATATTACTTTCTCCAAAGACCTAAAAAAAAAGATTGCCACTTGAAAAATTGCTTCAAATAAGTCCAGAGTAGCTACACATACTAAAATTGGCTTTTGCTTGAAAGTCTATTGAAATGATGACTACACAATAAACAAATTACATCCTAGTTGAAATGTTTGCTTTCTTTTTGTTTCTAGAAAGACAAACAGAAAAGAAACCAGGATGTGGAGCTCCTGCAAGAAATTCAAAATATTGACCAGTGCAGTCTTCGCAAAGAGAACGCATCTCTGCGAAAAGAAAATGAGAGGTTTCAGGAGGAGCTCAAGAAATATCGCCGTAAGCATTATAGAGGTAGTTTTTTTTTGCTTACACAAGCTTATTACTTCAAGGGACCGACAACTGGCCCGAGCATGTCATTGGACCCTTGGTGGAAATAAAAAAAAATCTAGATTATAGTGGCAGGTTATAACGTGCTTTTCGCGATTTGAACAGGATCATATTTTTAAAGGGGTCATGAACCACCCCTCGGGTTTGGTGAATGAAGACATCGTGAAGAAACCTTATGACCTCAGCCAAATCTTGCAGTAGTAAGTAGCAAGGAGAGCTTGGAAGTGGAACACGATATTGCCATTTTAGCAGCTGCTCGCTTTTCATATAGGGGCCTGTGCTCACTCTTTTCTGAGCTTCTGGCACCTGCTGTTTGGTGTCAAACAGCAGACAACATGCATTTGGTTAAAAGCTGACAGATATCAAGAGCGGCATGTGGATCACATGCGCATCTTGCCATGGGGTACCACTAAGTGCTGGTGCTGCGCTCCATAGCCTGCTAACATTACACAGTAGCCACACTCGTGCACTGAATCAAAAGTGGGAAAGAGCAATCATGCTTTACAACATGCGCCCAATGTCGGAAAGCACGCTGATGTAATTTTTCTCCTCCGTGCCATCCCTCTCTCTGTAACTTCCAGAGCACTGCGCTCGGGACGAGAGGAGGAAGTGCTTCAAGAGTGCAACAAATCCCTGTAACTCCGCTCGTTCTTGGCATATTCAAGAAATTTTTGTGGCAGTCGATTCATGAGGCAACATACTCGGATACTGAGGTCGTTCGATGATTGCTCCGAAAAGTGGTTCAGGACGCCTTTACATTGTGTTTAAGAGGCACAAAAGACCGGTATGTTGAGCAGGTTAATGGAAGAGCCTTGATACTGCACAATGGAGTTGCGTTTGCTTTAAGTAGTGTGAAGCTTTTATGTGCACCATAATACTATGTGCATTATGGTAGTTTATACTATGTGCACCATAATTAGTACTCAAAATTACAGTATGTGTATTATTATCCATGCCCGCTCTATTCTTTTCTGCTTACGAGGTAAATGGAGGTGACACTGACTTTGTGATAAATATTGGAACATGTTAAGCCACGGTGCATGTGCAGGAAACCGTAGCGCAAACATAAATCGCTGTCATGCTCACTTCTTACTGTTTGAAGCATATGTTGTGTGTACAACATACAGTGGCTGCAGATTAAAAAAAATTTGGTTATAAATGTATCATGGTATTTTTCACTATACCATTCCATGATTAGCGACTCTGATCGGTAACCGTTCTGTTGCACTAAAGGAAACAGGTTTCATAAAAATTGGTTGTCGGTCCCTCATCCGCAGCGAAAAGCTAGTGTAGGCATAAAGTTGGGGCATAGCACACTTGTGTTCCGTGCCCCTACCTTTTGCTCTTTACCTATTTTACCTGTGAACATTCATTACGTAAAGTCAGCTCGCCTAAAACTGCCTTATTTAGTGCATTACATGTGGAGTTGTTGCAAAGAATTCAAGCTTTTGCTACAAGTCATCCTTTTGTAGTTCTCAGCTGCAGTAGGCTCATATAAGCAGAGCACGAAAAATCTTGAAATATTGCTTTATTTCAAAAGTGGTGAGCTTTTTCATTGCAATGGGGTAAGAAAATTTACTATGTGCTTTAGTTGCAACAGCTTATTTCGCACAAAATATGTGTAATGCATGCAGTGTGTCCATGGAGTCACCAGAGCTAATATGGTTCAGAGCAACATTGCAGGAGTTCAACAATTGTCTTGCTGCTTCGTTTGGTAGTGTACATAATTTGCTTTTCATTATGGTTATGCATGATCACCTAAATCTTATTCTTTGTCATGTGCCATAAACCACAGGAATGGTGTTGGAATTGTTCCATTTAAAAGATGTGACAAAGGCATTGCCAAATGTGTCACCATTTTCCTGTGTGAAGGAGGTAGTGGTGGCAGCTTTGCTGTTTATTGTGTCACTGATGGCGGTGCTTTGCCCAGAGGGACAGCTTGTTGCCTATAGCATTCGTTCAATACCTTTCTAAAAGGAAACTGCTGCCTCAGTTTGATATACTATACAGTCACCACATACCACTAGTCACAGTGGTGCGTGAGGGGGCATGTAAACAGTGCTGTCCTTTTACTTCAGGTAGTGCTCTTCAAATTTCTTAGCAAAATGGCACCATTTCTCAGCAAGATTTCAGTCGAATAACTTAAATGACCCGCAAATAAATGCCTTTGGTGAGGCTTCTAGCGTAGTATTAATGCGAATGGGAAGTCTTACGACTGGCATAGTGGAAAGTGTAGTGTAATGGGGCACTTGTCATAGCGAGCGGTGCTCTGTGGTTTTATAGAAGTGTCAGGGTGCCCAGCACTTGTTCACACAGCTCGCATTTTCGACACAGAAGCAATGAGGCTAGGTATTTAAGTTCTTAACTTTGCAGCTGTTTACTAGAGGTTAAAATATTCTAACCACTAGTTAAAAAATAAACTGCTTTATGATTTAATCAGAAAAAGAAACGTATTGATTTGTTGAGGCATACTGGAAGGACCTTCAAAAATTCTTGGGACACCCTTTGACCTTCGGCTTGTCACGTTCTATGGACATGACACAACCTAAATCCTAGGCAGTGATGATGCCTGATGCATCAGAAGTGTTTCACACGCAGACTCGTTTACTTAAATATAAAGTTGAAATCACCACTGGCCTGCCACGGTATAGCCCTCTTCGATTTTTCATGCTGCTTCTTGTTACTTGATGTTGAATTCTATTGGCAGAGTTGGAGCAAGTTTTTTCCAATTACAGTGTAAAGGTGTGAGTCAAGCTTTACAATGAGAGAGTTGGAGTGGATTCAGAGTGAGAGTCTCTCCATGGAGTAGGAAAAGTTGCTCTGCCTAAATCTGTGGAGTGGTTTAAAAGAGTAGAGGTTTGGGCCAGCTGGGGATGCATACTTGGTGAAATTCAGCGCAATAAACGGGACAACAAAAAGAGAGACACAGGACAAAGCGCTGCTAACAACTGTGAACATTTATTGAAAAACACTGCCGCAGCTAGGCAATGTGCGTATGTGTACAAGGCTTTTGATGATCTGCAACAAAACAACCAACAGAGCCAGGCGCGAGATACACCCCCGTGACAACATTAATACGTAGAAAATGAATTCACCTGAATGACTGAATGGGAAGTGGCATGTAGATACACAGTTGAATACCTAAAACTGGGAAAGAAAAAACAAGATAAAAAGGCTACAAGCTAAAAAGCAGACATAATTAGAAAGATAGCGAAAGGAATCGCACTTAAAAGTGGACATTAATGAAATGCACTTCTTTATTTAATAGAGCTACTGAAGTGACACTCACGCACATGTCGGGTCCACAATCTTGAATCAAAGCGGCTTCTAAGATTTCTTGTTCCAATTTGGTGTCTCTGCGACCTACTGCTACCGCATTCTCCAACCGTGGGAAACAACCGCAAACTTTAGTGTGTAAAGCGAGGTTCGACCGCCCCTCTCCTGACTTCAAGAACCATAATGCTGTCGTAGCCGGTGATTAAGGCACTGACCAGTCTGCCTCAAGTAACCACGACCACAGCTTAATGAAATTTTGTACACGACCAAATCTGTGCACTCATCATACTGATATTCGTGTTTTGTTGAGTAGCGTTTACTTGTTCGGGTGCTTTTCACGCATCTGCATAGTTTAGCTAATTTGCATGGTGCGGAGAAAACAAGGTCCACCGTATGCCTAGCCGCGACCTTTTTCAAGTTATGTGACAATTGGTGCACATATGGGACCACCTCGTACGCACTCCTCTTCAGTGGAATGCCTACATCTACCGCATGCTCCTTGCGGTCGCAAAAATGCTTCTAAACCAGCTTCACAAGGAGCATGCGTAGATGTAGGCAGTCCACCGAAGAGGCGTGCATACGAAATGGTCCCATATGTGCACCAATTGTCACATAACTTGAAAAAGGTCGCGGCTAGGCATGGGGTGAATCTTGTTTTCTCCGCACCATGCAAATTAGCTAAACTATGCAGACGAGTGACAAGCATCCGAACAAGTAAACGCTGCTCTACAAAACACGAATATCAGTATGTCGAGCGCACAGATTTGGTCATGTACAAAATTCCATTAAGCTGCGGTCGTGTTTACTTGGGGCAGACTGGTCAGTGCCTTAATCACCGGCTACGACAGCATTATGGTGCTTGAAGTCACGAGAGGGGTCGAACCTCGCTTTACACACTAAAGTTTACGGTTGTTTCCCACGGTTAGAGAATGTGGTAGTAGTAGGTCGCAGAGACACCAAACTAGAACGAGAAATCTTAGAAGCCGCTTTGATTCAAGATTGTGGACCCGACATGTGCGTGAGTGTCACTTCAGTAGCTCTATTAAATAAAGAAGTGCATTTCATTAATGTCCTCTTTTAAGTGCGTTTCCTTTCGCTATCTTTTTAGTTATGTCTGCTTTTTTAGCTTGTAGCCTTTTCATCTTGTATTTCTTTCCCAGTTTTAGGTATTCAACTGTGAATCTACATGCCACTTCCCGTTCAGTCATTCAGGTGAATTCATTCTCCACGTGTTAATGTTGTCACGGGGGTGTATCTCTCGCCTGGCTCTGTTGGTTGTTTTGTTGCAGATCATCAAAAGCCTTGTACACATACGCACATTGCCTAGCTGCGGCAGTGTTTTTTCAATAAATGTTCGCAGTTGTTAGCAGCGCTTTGTCCTGTGTGTCTCTCCTTTTGTTGTCCCGTTTATTGCGCTTAATTTGACCAAGTAAACTGTAGAGTGGACTTGAGCTCTGCGTTGACATACTTCCTTTCAGGCCCGTAGCCAGGAAATTTTTTTGGGGGGGGGGAGGGGGCACTTATTGAAGGCCTTGAAAACACCTATTTTGGTGTTTCAAGGCCTTCAAGAAAAACTTGCGTCCCCATGGGTTGAAGAATAGAAAAATATAGAGTGGGACAGGTACAGCATGCAACCATAGAATGAAACATTTATTATCCTGGCAGTTCGTTCACTTCTGTGATTCAGTTTTCCTGGCTTTAACATCACTTCTGGATACACCGCGACCGCGTGTGTGTCCAGGGCTGTTACCAAGCTGTATCTACACGCAGTAGCTTCAGGCAGGCGGCAAGCTCGTCTTCGAGATCCGAATATTTTAACTTTTCCGGCCCGTGGAAACTTTTCCTGGTTGACATACAGCTGGACATCTGCTCCCTTTGTTGGCTGCACTCACTCACAGGCCTCGAGCACACAAAAAGGACGCGACACTAAAAGAACCTTCCCTTGACGCTTACATTCATAATAATAGCGGCACAATGCCAACTGCATGTCACAAGCGCACACAACTCCATTGCACACGAAAACATCCAGTATGAACGCAACAAAATTTGCTCCGTCACCATTAAGTGATGACGATGAAACTGCATTTGACTCTTCTGATGGAGAGGTGGCAATTTTCAAACTGTTTTATTGGAAGGAATATGTGTGTTGGATTTGATTTTGTTTTTAATGTCGAGAATGAAGATTCGCTCACACCTCCTTCACCTAAATGCTTAGCTGTACTTTGAAGAAATTATTTAATCTACCTTCCTTGGACTGTCTGCTCTTGGCACAGCATAGCCTAAGTCGCTTTTGCGCCAATAAACCCGAACAAACAAACAAACTTCCTTGGACTAGTGCAAGGTCGTGCTGCAGGCTTATTAAGACAGCCTGTACCTGTTTTTGGGCACAGCTAAGTGTCAGTGCCTATATACTTGGTGTTTCGATTATACAACATCTGAATTATACAATGGTTCTGCGTTGGTCACCTCAAAGTCATAATCGGGGCTCAACTGTGTTTACTTGTTAGACCATGTGCAGCAATCGACGTAGCCTATACTTTATTCCAAGCAATGCATATAGGCATTGATTACCGCCTGAGCTGCTTTTAGACAGTCTGGTTCACACAAATAATTTTTTGTGTTTTGTTTGGCACTAGCATTTCATCTAATAATTAGTATTTGGCTGAAACTCAGTTTAACATTCTTTTTGCCGGTGTTTGAGTGCTCATATTATTTAATTTTCTTGACTGGCCCACTGGCACTGTTACACTTACATGTTTACGTTGACAATGGCCTTTCTTCCTTCATTCAGACCTTGACGGCTGTTTAAAAAGTGCGGAAGCACTAGTGAAGGACATCAATCACTGCACGTGTTGTGGCAAGCATAAAGAAAGTGAAGACGAGAGGCACGGCGCGGCCAAAAGAAATGACTTCACGGACCGGCCTGCTATGCAGAAAAGGCTAGCTCCAGAAGCACAGCCACATACATCAACAGATCTTCCGTCTTCGTATCCTGAAGACACAGGACCTGTAAGTCCACCCCAGCCATCTGAAAAAGAGCAGGAGCCATGTTTGGCCTCTTCAATGCCAAGCAGCCATCCACCAGCCTGCCCAGCTGAAGACGACGAAAGTCCACGTTTGGCCAGACCTGCAGGCCCAAACCGGGAACCAAATACCGGGTCAGCCACCCAGCTACTGTTCAGATGGAGTGACCCTGATGTAAGTCTGTCTATACAAGGCTTTCATTGAACACAGGGGAAAAGTGGAGACAGTCTCATGGACTTAATACGAAGACCCTTGAGTAGAGTATTTGTGGCCCCTGATTGATAAAAGATAAGGCTCTGTGCATAGCTCTGATATGAATAAGGTGGATAAAATAATATTAAAGGGGTAAAGATGATTTTTTGGAAGTGTCCTCTTTCCTTATCATGCTTTTGAAGCCTGTAGGCCCTGTGTGGTAGAGTTTTCTAATTCAACTGCAGCTCCAGAAAGTAGTCTATAGCAAACAAAAGCGGTAAAATTGAGCCACTCGCAGACAAGATGCGAACACAACTTGTGTGTCTCCCTTTGCCATAGCCCTCCATGGTGGATGGTGCACGGTGGTATGGTGCTCGGCTGCTGACCCAAAGGTCGCGGGTTCCATCGTGGCCGCGGCGGTCATATTTCGCCCGTGTACTGTGTGATGTCAGTGCATGTTAAAGAACACCAGGAGGTCGAAATTTCTGGAGCCCTTCACTACGGCGTCCCTCAATCATATTTTGGCTTTGGGATGTAAAACCTCAGATTATTATTATTCCTTTTGTCATAAATGTGCGGACTTAGGCCGGATTGCAGTGTTGCATGCACATGTCTCATTTTCTTTGTTCCCCTAGCAGCCAATAACAGAGACACTAGCCTACCAATCAAAGCTACATAGCATGCCCTCTGGTCAGTGGATGGCGTCTATACAAGATTAGCAACAGTGTGACATGATGTCTATGCATGAAAGATTTGGTGATGCACTAGAAAATTATCGTTCCTGAGGAAACCAGCCGGGTGCCATGCAGATGGAACTGCTGATGAGTATATGCAGGTTTGTTTGAAGGGCCCCTCACCACCCCGTGTTCAAAGATGAGGAAGTTGTTCCCTTCACTACCCTTCCTACAGGCGATATATCCTCCTCGCCACTTATTTCTTGAAAACATGTGAACCATGTCAGCACTAAGCGCTCGATCCTATCAGGATTTTGCACTGCTCGGCTATACATTGTTATCGCAGCTTGCGCAGCCGGAAGCACACAAAATGAAGTGAAATCAGATGATCGTGCACGATAGTAATGCGAGACAAGGAAGAACAGATGGGCAGCTGCATGGCAGAGCAGTGCAGGAGACACTTTAGATATGATATTTTACGTATATGGACCAATCGAGAGCATGTATACTATGTACGTCATGGGAATCACTGTCTGCGTCACGAAAGTGTGCAAGAAAAACGAGAAACGCCAGGAGAGAATAATGCGCTCATTTTAGGGGGCGAAGCTCCTTAGGGTGTGGGTCTGTCCCTCCTCTGTAGTTGTTGTAGTAGTAGTAGTAGTAGTAGTAGTAGGTAGGTAGGTAGCCACGTTTAGTGGAATGTACCCACTCCACGTGATAAAGATGACGATGACGCAGTATAGTGCAATGTACCCACTACACGTGATAAAGATGACGATGACGCAGTATAGTGGAATGTACCCACTACACGTGATATCGATGAAGTATGAGCACATTCCAGTATAGTGGATTGTACACACTACAAGTGATAACGATGAAGATGACGCTGATGACCATGAAGTATAAGCGCTTTCCAGACCACACATTCTCTTTCTGCCATGGATGAAAACGATCGAGCTTCGCCCACTGATCATCATTCACTTCGTGGATATGGCGTGATTTTTTTTAGATGCGAAGCATCTTATGCTCAGGGGCTATGTCCGTCCCTCCCGCGTCCGACCCGCGTCCCGTGTCCCGCGTCCCGCGTCCGGCCACTTACATGAAGCAGGGAAGCACCCACTATACGTACCAGAACACTGTAGCACAATATAAGGCCGTCAACCACCACTACAGTCACCAGAGTCATGGCCGAGAGCACAGAGAGGCTGCTTAGCAACGGCTAGGCAAGTGGTGCCTGTCTCCCAGGTTGACTCCATTCCTTGATCTTGCTTGCATGTGTTTGGGGGGGTGGGCTTAGTCCGTCCCTTCTTGCCGCGTCCAACACCATCACAGCGCATGCGCGTCCCCCTCCCCCCCCCTCTCTCTCTCTACTCTCCTATGCTCACCCCCTTTCTGTCCTCTAGGAATCCTCTACTCTACGGAGCGGTTCCAGCGTCCCATACCCCCACAGCGCATGCGCGTCCCTTCTCTCTCCTCTCCTACTGTTCCCCCCCCGTTCTCTCCTTAGGAATCCTCTACGGAGCGGCGCGCAGGACAAGTGGTGCGACAGCTGCATACTCCGCTGGGAGCACCACGGTAGTTCCGCGCTATGAAAATGACGGAGCGGGCCTCGTTCTCTCTCCTGTGCAGCGCCGCGATGAGCGCCCTGGCCGCTCCCGCGAAACGAGAGCGGCGACGTTTCTCCCGCTCAAGCTAACCAACTCCCCGCTGCTTCGCATCCCCACATGGTCCCCTTTAGCGGGAGATGGGGGAAGTTTTTTTTATTTTGAGAGGCTGGTGAGGGGAAAACAATTTAAAAGAAATGGTGTCTTGATGCAGTGTGTTAGCACTTAACATTGCTAGAGTTTTCAAATAGGGACGCAAACTATTGAGACCCAAAGTCAACACACGCAAAGTGCTTTGCGTGTGTTGACTTTGGGGTTGCACAGGAGGTGCGATTTGAATAGGGCCTTATGCTCATATTGTGCTTGCATTACCACAATGACCAGAAAGGCAAGCTACATGAATAATAATTAAGAGCTGGCACATTTGTCTGCTGCGTGATGTTGGTCTAATTTTCACTTGTCTAATGCATTCACAAGTTGTGGAACTACAGCCAGGAGCATCTGTTTTCGTCGAGCAGCGGGCGCTGCATGCAATTCAGACGGCTGCTAAAACGCCCACTGCGATGTCACGCGGGCTCCTCACAGCAGTTTATACAAGGCAGGCACTGCTGACCCGTTCGATGAAGGGCCAGAAGGCCAAAGGCCTTCACAATCCCATGGCACAGCGGCCACCTTTGCATGCTGCAGGCATTGATGCCATTTTGGGTAAATATATGTTTCTGCTAATGAGATATCTCTGTTAGCTGGAACTTACTATGTACTCTAATGTACAATTTATGCTTGATCGAACTAATAACCATTTACATTATATACTCTAGCTAGGAGAGAATGTTATATAGGCCTGTAGACCTGAAGTATTGCGAGAATCAATTATTAATCTGTTTTTATTCAGTCCTTCCATTAATTATTAGAGGGCATGACAGTAAATTTCATAAAATTCATTTGCGGGGCTAGTCTAATTAAACAGTGTACACATCATGGTATGTTGATCTGATTGATTTGCAATTTACAGCATTTACAAAAGCTGCAGCGATGTAGAAAGGCTGGGATTCCGCCGAAAAACTGATCGCGCCCTCCATGGGCACTAAGCTCGCTGAACTGAGAGCCGAAGGACGGAAAAGTGCAGCACCCCTGCAATAAATAAAGTGTGTAGTTTTTCCACCATTATGTGTTTGTGAGTTTTGTGCGATTAAAAGGCAATGTACCTGGTGCTGTAGCCGGGCCCTGGCAGGAATACGCAGCCGGGTCGATCACCACGTGGCCAATATGCTTTGTGTGTGTCGCACAATTTTGCTGTTGCCGTGTTCCCCAACTTTCAGAGCTTCAAATCTCGAGTGGATACTCTGGCAATATGTCGACCTTCAATATATACATTAAACCCCTTGACTGATCTGAATTTACCCGACGGTCACCAAAATATAAGGCGCGCGAACAGCTAGACCAGTGACTGCAGACCATTTGGGGGTATCATTAATTATCAGGCAGCATTAATTATAACTGTAGAATGATTTGTGCAGCTTATGCCGTCCACACAAGCTGAATTCGTGTATATATGGCTATATAGAGAAGTCCATATAAAGCCATATATGGCTTTATAAAGCCATATATAGGCCTCATCCATATATGGGTATATCAGGAATTGGGCATATCAAGCCATATATGGCACATATATGGCGAGCATTTATATATGGCTTGATATGCCCAATTCCTGATGTGGCCATATATGGGAATTTTCATATATGTTCATATATGGGACTTTTCGTAAGGGTTAGTACGTCCATTGAAAAAAAGTCACAGTTTCGCCACTAGGGCGAAGCAACGAATGCGATAGCAAGAAATTAGGTTGTCACACGAAGAACGGATAAGTAGCTCGATACTTGCAACGCGCCACCGCAGCACAAAGAAGGACGCTCGAAAAGGACGCATAGGTATACACAGGACAAGCATGAACTAACAACTGTCGCAGTTGTTACGTGTTTGTATTTGAGCAACGCGCTGCGAGTTTCCACAATTCAGAAGCCGACATTGTTGTTGTTGTTGCCTCTGACATGGCTCATACCCACTCAGGGGGACTGGCCAAGGATTGATTATATGACTTGTCGACGCTGTTTGATACTTGTTTTCCTTTTAATCTGCGGCACGTGGAATGACCCATGTGTGTCTCCTGCCACGCGGTGGCGTCGGACCACAAGTGTGCCCGGTGTTCTTTTTTTCCTTCCACATCATGAGTGGTACAGAATGGAGCCACTTTTTCGTGCGCATCTCAAGGGCAGTTTTCAATTGGAAAGAAACTGTAAAGCGTTGCGTGATAGAAAACACGCTCAAGCTGTGCCGAGATCTGCATACCGCGAGCGGCAAATGGTGCATATGAATAGCTCGCCGTTATATCGCTGGCACGAGCATGGCGTGTGGCTGTGTTGGCTAGCGCAGCCGGCTGGGGAAGCGAGGGGTCGCTGGTTCGAATCCCCGGTCAGGTGGTTTGGAATTTTTAGGGGCGAAGCTCCTCTTAGTCTAACCTTGTCCTGCGTCCGGCGTAACCGACAGTATCTCGTGATAATGATGACGATGACGCTGATGACCATGAAGAATAAGTGCGTTCCAGACCACCTTTAGTTCCCATCGTGTGCACCGGTGTGGCCATCTATTTGAAGCAGAACACTGCAGTACAATAAGGCCGTCAACCACTACTAAAGTCACTAGAGTCATGGCCGAGAGCATAGAGGGGCAGCTTAGCAATGGCGAGGCAGGTGGTCTCTGTCGCCCAGGTTGACTCCAGTCCTTGATCTTGCTTGGATGTGCTTGCGGGGGCTTAGTGCAACCCTCCTTCCCGCGTCCTACACCCCTCCAGAGCATGCGCGTCCCCTCCACCTCTCTCTCCTCTCCAACGCTCACCGCCTCGCTCTCATTTAGCAGTCCTCTACTGTACGGAGCGGCGCCGGCGTCCTACACCCCTCCAGAGCATGCGCGTCCCCTCCACCTATCTCTCCTCTCCAACGCTCACCCCCTTTCTCTCCTCTATCAATCCTCTACTGTACGGAGCGGCGAAGGGGTCTTACACCCCTCCAGAGCATGCGTGTCCCCTCTCTCTCCTCTCCAACGCTCACCCCCTTTCTCTCCTCTAGGAATCCTTTACTCTACGGAGCGGCGTCCGCGTTCCACATCCCCACAGCGGATGTGCGTCCTCTCCTCCTCTCTCTCCTCTACGCTCACCCCCCTCTCTCCCCTCTAGGATTCCTCTACGGAGCCATATAAGAACCCCTGTCCCTCCACTGCACCGACCATAAAGCCGTTATAATGAAGGGGGACCGGAAGCCACGTCTAGCGACCATTTACGAATAAATAAAATTTCTTGTATATATACACACAGTGTTTGTCACGTATTTGATGATGTACTGAACGAAAATTCACGGAAGATTCACGGTTTATCGATGAACCTCCAGAGCTTCGCCCACTCATCATCATTCACTCCACGGATATGCTGTGATTTTTTTTCTACTGATTTACTTTTCTTTATGCCTTTCTTATATATACACATGCATTACATATCCGGGACGTCGACAGACCGCGACGGCGAAAATCAGCCGAGAATGTCCATACAATTGCTATACCGTGCGGTACGAAGAACTTTATTTAAAGATCCGGAGAAGTACCACCCCCTAGGGTGACACCGCGGGCCGCTCCCACGTAGGGACAGTTAGACCTAGCCTAACCGCCGCGTCGCAGGCTCTCTGGACAGCCCAAAGTGGATGCTGATATTCCGAGCTCTTGAGGGCCGAGCTCCAGTTCTGCTCTGTGAGGTCCTTATTCCGACGTAACGAGGGGCACCGCCAAAGCATGTGCTCTAAATCGCACGTTCCCCCGCAGCCAGGGCACTGCGAGCTGAAGTCACTTGGGAATAGACAGTGCACGAAAGCGACATTCGGATATAAATGCTATCGCAATAAAAAAATAATAAATGTAGAGGGATTAATCCTACACGCTGTATGTCTACGAGTACAGCATTGATGTTGCAACCTACCCAAATGCATTTCATTCAAACGGTTCTTTTCTTTGTAGAACACTTTACAATAACGGAAAATTTCTGATTATTGCTATTTCGCAAGCCTCTAAAAAGAAAAGGCGTGATATAGTATTTTCTTGTAACAAGGGATATACTTGATGCAGTAGCGACAACATTCTGGGAACACAATAATTGAAAATTTGTAATTTGGTTCTGATAAAAATGATGCAAAGTGTTTTTCCAGAATACCATTCTGCAGTCGTCTCAGATCAACCCGAAAAATTTTGACCAAGATTGAGATGGGTTTTTTTTACTATAGATTTCCATTCACCAACAGTACTCTTTTTTATGTTTTGAACAACGAAATTCATCACATTAAGAATTACTAGACTAATACAAATGGATGTGCGCATTAATTACATTAAGGCCTATTCGTGTTTCAAATACGAACATACTAAGGCAGACTCGGCTAGGTATTCATCGCAGTTACGTTTTAACCTTTAGTACATTTAAATCGGGTATGTATCTAAAACGTCCGACTAACGCGTAGTCCATGCGAAGCACAAGCGGCCGAGTAACAGGCTGAGCCAAGAAAACGCGAAGGCTTCTCCATCACCTTGGCAACAGGAGCCCGTCCTGACTTCGAGAACCTATGTCACGCTGCTAGCACAGAGTTTTCTTTCAGGCTGCTCTTGCTGCTCACTCCTGGGCTAGAACTCCCTTTTTAAGAAGCATGCTCGGCAGCTTAGTGGGGGGAAGGGGGAATTTTTTTGGCAGCTGTGTTAAAACCGGTCTTTCACCAGGGTAGTGAACAGTCAGTGGTATGCATAAACCTGAAGTTTCATTGGCGGGGAAGCGGTAGTCAGAAAAGAGTGCGTTAGATGTGGTCCTGCACTGTAAGCGGTTACGTTATTAGTGATCTATGTTGTATATCTCAAAGCAGTGTATTTCTAAATGTTCAGTAATTTTTTTGCATTGCATTCAGCAACATGAAAGTGGTCATTAGAGGCTACTTTTGTGCAGTCACGCATGGTAATTCAGGCAGCACCTTGATCTCAGAAGCACTAAAACATCATGTCATGAGTGCTTCAAATATAGGACAGGAAGGCACACGGACAAGCGCTAACATTCAACTGACCTTTTAGATGTGAAGCATCTTATGGCGAAGCTTAATCCGGTGGTGGTGGTGGTGGTGGTGGTGGTGGTGTGCCGCGTGCCCACCCTTACTGCGCATGCGCAAACAGTTAAAGAAAAAATAAAAATAAAAACCTCCTCTCCCCCTCTCTCTCCTCTAGGCATCCCTCCCCGCGGCAACCCCCACCCTCACTGCGCATGCGCCTCCCTTCCTCTCTCCCCTCTTACACTCCCCCCCCTCTCCATCCCTGCCCGCGGCGTCAAACTCCCCCTGCGCATGCGCGTCCCCCCCTCTCTCCTCTACGCATCCCTGCCCACGGCGTTCACACTCCCACTGCGCATGCGTGTCACCCCCCTCTCTCTCCTCTCCTACGCTCCTCCCTCTCTCGCCTCGCCGACGCAGGCAGCGTCTGCTAGCGAGTTTCTTGGTTGAAAAAACCGACTGCTCGCGCTCCACAACCGTTCACTGGCCATCCCGTATATATGGCAATGGATCTTGACCTCCAAGGTGGTGCCGGTGGAAGATTTCTCCTGTGCGTTGTTGAACAATAAAAATTCGCAGCGTGCGCGTTAACTAAAAGCGGAGTGCGGGTCTCTGTGTCCAGTCGGAGTCTTCTGTCTCTCACTGCCCATTAGCAGCGATTGGCATGTTCCAGTAGGAAACACTGCTCCATCACTGCCTGCTTTGCGCCTCCCCAGTTTTCTCTCCTGCGCAACGCTGCGATGAGCGCCAGCGTCAACGCCGCCGCCAGTGTAAGCGTTAGCGCCCGCTGCTTCACATCTACACATGGTTCCCTTTAGCGGGAGATGGTGTAATTTTTTTTGTGAAACGAATAATATATATATATATATATATACATACATATATATATATATATATATATATATATATATATATATATATATATATATATATATATATATTATATACGCTACGTGACGCCAACAGGCAAAAAGAGTGTTCCACACTCGCCGCAATGGCAAGAGGCGGCGCTGACCGACGCTCCCACGTTTAAATGAACATATATACCCAATAAAGTGAACGGAGGGATGACCGCCACGGTAGCTCAGTGGTAGAGCATCGGACGCGTTGTTCGAAGGTCGCAGGTTTGGTCCCTGCCGGTGGCAAGTTATCTTTTCGTCCACTTTTCTTTCTTCACATTTACATTACAATTACTTCTAATAACATCCCCTATAATTACCTTGGCATCATTGTCTGTTATTTGTCATTAATATTGTGCCTAACAAAGAAAACGAGCCCTTAAGTTTATACTTCTTTCCTTCATTCATAGCGAGGGTCTCGTTCTGGCAAACTTGGTGCCTTCAGGTACTATGCGAGGGATTATTGGTCATCCCTATACATTGTAAGGGGGGCGACAGGGGGGGGCGCGAAGTCAGCCCCATTCATTGACATTATAGGGAGGGGGGGGCGCGGCGATAAACCTTCGCCCCCCCCCCTCTGAAGGGGAACCCTGCGCACGCTTATGATTATACGCAAATGTCACGAATGCGAGAGGGGCGTCCCAGTCACGATGGTCGGAAGAGACGTATATGGCGAGCATTTCGGTGATAGTTCGATTGAGCCGCTCTGTGAGCCCGTTGGTCTGAGGGTGAGACGCCGTTGTGAACTCGTGCTTTGTAGCGCAAGAGTGCAATATGTCTTGGACCACCTGTGACAAGAAGTAGCGACCCCGATCGGTAAGCAGTTGTCGAGGAGCGCCATGGTGAAGTATAACGTCTTCCAGGAGGAAGTCAGCGACGTCGGTTGCAAAGCTGGTAGGGAGGGCCCGCGTGATCGCATACCGAGTGCTGTTCTCCGTGGCGACGGCTATCCACTTGTTTCGTTTGACTGATAAAGGGACAGGGCCAACGAGGTCAAGGCCTACCCTATAAAATGGTTCAGATGGTATTTGAATAGGCTGAAGGCGTCCTGCTGGAAGGGCTGCTGGTTTTTTGCGGTGCTGACAGGACTTGCACGAAGTGACGTAACGGTAGACGGACCGGTGAATACCGGGCCAAAAGAAGCGACGTCGAACACGGTCATAAGTTCTTGAGACCCCCAAGTGACCAGCCGTAGGAATATCGTGCAACTGTGCGAGGCCAGTCTGACGCATATGTTTGGGTACGAGCAACAGCAGGTCAGGTCAGTCAGGATGCATGCTGTAGCGATATAATACGCCACCTTGGAGCAGAAACATAGGGAGAGACGGAGGAGTTGAGGGACCACTCAGCCGAAGAATGATATCTCTTAAGTGGGGATCACGGCGTTACTCATCTCCGATGTTGCCGAACGCGGAAAGTGCCAACACGCAAGTCGATTCGTCGCTCTCAGGAACGTCTGGTGGGCCTACTGGATGACGCGTCAAGCAATCGGCATCATCATGTTGGCGGCCCGATTTGTACACCACTGTGTATGAATATTCGTGTAACTGTAGAGCCCACCGGCCGAGGCGTCCAGTAGGATCCTTTAAGGACGACAGCCAGCATAAGGCGTGGTGGTCAGTACCCAATAAAGTGGACGGAGAGATGACCGCCACCGTAGATCAGTGGTAGAGCATCGGACGCGTTGTTCGAAGGTCGCAGGTTCAGCCCTTGCAGGTGGCAAGTTATCTTTTGGTCCACTTTTCTTTCTTCACATTTACATTACAATTACTTCTAACAGCATCCCCTATACTTACCTTGGCATCATTGTGTGTTAGTTGTCAATAATATTGTGCCTAACAAAGAAAACGAGCCCTTAAATTTACACTTCTTTCCTTTATATATATATATATATATATATATATATATATATATATATATATATATATATATATATATATATATATATATATATATATATATATATATAGTGTTGCGGGGGCTTTTTAATATGAAAAGTTTGCATGGATTTACTTTTTGAGCACTAATTTTTAGTCATCAAGGGTCAGCATTTCAAAACATTCCTTGTTCATGTGGTTTGATGGCACCCAAATGCAATGCAGCAGTTTTATTGCTAGTGAACCATGGTAGCACGGTGCATCTTGGACTTGTTGAGACTTTTGCTTCAAACGCAGGCAGCATTGTTCAACAATTTTGTTATACTTGTGTTTATAATATTTGTGTGCAACGCTGTGCTGTCCTCTTCGCAGCTCTGTTGATGTAACACTGGGAGATGCCACCAAAAAGTTGAAGAATGTGCATAAGCACCTGGCTCAGAAGCTGGCTGATGTTCAGCGAAAGAGCACTTAATAAATAAGTGTGCCACTTCAAAATAATTTTCCTAGCAATGGTCACTTTAAGAGAGTCTTCCCTAAATGAAGCGCAAATGTAGCATCACTGCAGCTACTAAACTTACTACTCAGTAAAAATGAATATAGTCTGTGGGTGTACATAAACAGAAATAGCCGATGTCATATGCGCCATTCTTTCAAATGTTGTTTCGTCACTTCTTATTGCTACTTAAACATTGCATCAGCATTGCCATTGCGTTTTGTGGTGCGTAGTTGTGCTCTTACCTGCAGCATTGCTCGATCAAGAGGGTATTGGATGAAAACCTAGAATAGCTTGTATTGCATATTGTTTTGCATAGTTCTGAAGGGTCACATTTTGGACATGTCAGTAACAAGCAGGCATAACCAATCACGTTTGTTTGCATAATGATTACACACCCGAAGTATCACTCGAATTTTTTTCTTCCAATGTGATTATCGCACGCTGAAGTCACATTACAGCGATGGCGGTTATGGCTGTGATAATGCCTTACGTTCTTTGTTTCCCAAGGTAGCCACTGTGCAAAGCAGTGCGATTGAAGCTTGCTTTGTGCCACTCTGTCGTCTTTGGTATGCAGTTCATGCATCTGCAGTTAAAGGCACTCGAGCAAAGCACTGACACACATTGTTTCTCGATCAGTAGCATGAGATGCCCCCCTACCACGAAATAGCCGTCTACGCATAGGGTTGCAGCAACGTCAAAGGCAAATTTCCGGCTCTTTTACTCATGCAACCTTTGCGTGGTCGCATAAAGCACACAAACTGGAGACATGGGGTTGTCACTGCTGCTAAATTTCCACAGGATTGCCTAAAAACTGCTTAATGAGCGGGCCTGGCCGAGCCTCCAGCACGCAGACCAGACACAGGCAGACCAATTACAAGCAGACCAGTTACAATCAGCCCAATTACAATCATGGCAATTACAATCAGACCAGTCACAAGCAGGCCAGTTACAATCAGACCAGTTACATGCAGGCCCAAATTACGTATTCACTTAAACCGTCAGGCCGTTGGAATTTTCGACTGGGCATGGCCAACTGTTACCAGAGTAAGACTCTTCTGTACAAACAATTACCGTAGATATTTGTTAGCGCATGCTTGTTAGCATGCGCCAACGTAGCATGCGCCAACAAAACGTAGATATTTGCTACTTAAATTACCTTGCTGTCGATTGCATGTGTGGGCAACACCGCCTAGATTATTGGCTCGGGCCCCTGTCGGGCCCCCCTCTGCGTTCGAGCCGGGCCGGGTGGGTGAAATATTTTCTCGGGAACGGGCCGGGCCCGGGTCTCGCTTTTGAGTCGCCGGGTCGGGTTCGGGCGGGTTAACTTCAACGAGTCCCGTCTCCGGCCTAGCCCGGGCTGACAGTCACCGCTCGTGCAGTGCTCTAACGCTATCGCGTTAATATACAGTAAGCAATCAACTACTTCTGTAAGGACACGTTTTACTTTCGTGTTACGCAATTATTATGGCAGAGCTATCAACCATGTTCTTTCATTATTTATAAGTTTTTTTCCCTTTACATTTAGTGTAGCAAGTGTTTCTAGACATGCTGTGTATAACAATATAGAGCCTCTGTATGCAGACTTGAGAATTATGCGCCTTCTTAGAAAAGCCATTGAACAATGCAGGGAGAACAATACTGAATAGTGACCATACAGAGAAGACAACAGGCACCAAGCCTATGGTTTCGGGAAAGGTACACGTCACCCCAACCCAAACGATGGCTTTGAGCGCCACCGCAAGCAACAGGGAAAAAATTATATATATGGCACAGACAATGAGTTAAAAAAAAAGCCACAGTTGCGCTGCAAGGGTTAAGAAATGAATGTGATAGGAAGAAATTGGAGTTGCTGATGGGGTTAAACGGGAGCAGGTTGCACTCGTTCTGGCCGTTTGCGGAACTCAAAGATGTCCTTCACGGAACCCCTGGGTTCTGCGAAACCCAGTTTGAGAATATATGATCCAAGGTATTAGTGTAGAGCTTATCTTTCCAAAAGTACAAGATTGTGCAATTCGTTAGCCGGAGCACCCTAATATAATACCGTATTTACAAGGGCACACTAACCACAGTTACGGCAACCCTCAGTTCCTTTAAACCACAGTTACGTCCAGTTGGAAAGGCTAACCGCAGTTGCCCAGCTAACCGTGGTTGCTCCAACAAAATGGCGGCAACCATGTCGGTGGTCGCAGGCAGCGTGGCTCCAATGTAGGCCCAGACGTCTTTCCAAAGGTAAGTCAACCAACCTTCTTCAACAACAGTCTCTGACACGCGAAATGGTCCGTGAGAACAAACCACACACCAAACACAGCGATACCAAACGTAACAAGCAACGAATTGCCTTGGCTTTCGCAGTGACCATAACCCTGACTTCGCCCATAGTTTTGAGAATAGCCCTTACTTATGTCAAGCATTGTCACAACACTTGCTGGAATGCGCTCGGGGACTGCAGGTGCAAGGAGGAATTGTTTATTTTAAATGAAATACACTGTGTTTGCCACTATACTTATGAATACCAGCTAAACGTTTTTATTTTTAATCGCAAACTGAATGTCCCGTGACTTGCTTCACAAACCCAAACTAAGGATACCTTTTCGCATGTAACATACGCCAACTGCAGTTGGCGCTAACTGTAGTTTATTCTGCTTCAGTGAGGTTTCGTTTCAACTGGTGTTAGCGTGCCCGTGTAACTAGGGTATAAGGCACATCCGAATTCTAATACTGGGCATGCGTGCAATTCATATGTCGGAACTAGTGTGTCTCTTCGCATCCTCGATTCACTGTTGTCGAGCCTGCGCAGTGCACCAAGTGTCCGTATTCCTTTCTTGGTTATATATTCAGTATGTGTACAGCAAAAAAGGTACTCATCATAAATCACTTCCTAGATATTTTGCCAAGTGCACTTGGGGTATAATATGAAGGTTGCAACTAAGCGTGATATTCACTCGGAAGGCTATGACTGCTCTGTCTGCATTGATAGTCTGCTACTTCCTTTATTCTTTTGCGTAGCACAAGAAATTACACCATTTCATTGCAGTCATGGATTCGACAAAATATTGTCTGGCGAGGAGTGAACATTGTATAAAACACTCAGCTAATGAGTTCTGCGGAATCCCGCAAGGCGGCGGAAGGGTTAAGAAAGGGAAAATAGACAACTACCCGTTTGTAGCACGAAGCCACAAGGAAATTCGTACGGATTTCTAAAAAAAACTTCCCGAAAAATTCGTCTTGGTCCGGGGATCGAACCCGGGACCAACGCCTATCCGGGGTGGCCGCTCTAGCAATTGAGCTAACCAGGAAGCCAGCAATTGGCAGCGCGAGGGAGAATTCATCGGCAACTCGAAGCACATGGACACAAGTGATGCAAACGGGTGGTTGTCTATTTTCCCTTTCTTAACACTGAGCGCTCCCCAAAAATCAGGGACAATATAAAGCTATTTAATTCACATTTGGAAACCAGTAAAGGTTACTTCTTCATGACGGAGCGTATGTACAAAAAGCCGCCCTTATGTAGCGGAAATATTGCGCAAGCATGTTGCATACTTTTTTGGCATGTTGCCACGCATCTGGTTTAGTGTACGATTTGTAGATTGAATGTATAGCGGTTTTAGTAGTTAGCGAGAAAATCATTTCTCTGTGGTTAGGGTTCGTCCTGACGTCCAGTGAATTATGTGGCCTGTGTCGATGGTGTGTTAGGCCAATCCATTTGAGGCAACATATCCGTTAGCAACAGTGTTCAGATGTTTTCTAGGACGCTGATCAAAATTCCCAGATTCATCAATGTATGAAGCTTCGCAGTATCAAGGCACCAAACGGTGTGTTGACACTGTTTGGTAAGGAAATCAAGCGATGGTTTGCTTACCAAACGGTATCGTGACACCGTTTGGTAAGCAAATAATCACTAAAGCAGAGAAGCGTTTACTACAAGCTCGCATTTTGGAAACCAGAGCCACTATGAAAAGCATAGAAAATTGGCTTGTTCTTCGCCGAACACGAATTGGAATGCCTGTCGTCTTCAGACTATCGGTATATTGTGCTTCATGCTAATTGCCAAGCTGCCAAGACTGGAAAAGAAATATGTTCATGTCAGGAGGCCAAGTTCTCGTTGTTTCTCACTAGAAATACCGCACCGGCCAGCAGTACATCAATCCATGTTGTCAGCCTTTTCATCTCATGACTAGATCCTGTGACATTGCGGTACTGAGCAAAGCACTTAATTTCAACATGGCAACCGGCGATAACAGGATGATAATTATTTGTGCAGGGGAGGAGGCTGTGCTCTAAGCAGAGCTTCAACTATGCGACGAAATCCGCATACATGCCATGGGACGTTGTCTCAAAATTCTCGAACAGCAAATAGCCGGGGTTGACACCGCAAGAAAAACAAGCCGTGAGAAGACTCCAGCAGAATGAGACCATCATTATCCTGAAAGCCGACGAAGGAAATACCGCGGTCATTTAGACTGAGATAAGTATGAATCCAAGACGTTGAGCTTCCTTCAGGATGCTGCAACATGCATGAAGCTTAGCCAGGAAGGACCCTACCAGGAAAGTGCGAAGTGAGCTTAAAAAATAGCTGGCCGACATCTTCAAGTTCATCCCTCCAAACAAAAAGAAACTACTACTAGCTTCTGCGCCATAACGGTCTGGCTCTCACTGTGTATGGTTTACCCAAAGTACACAAACCAGATCTGCCACTCATACATATCGTGGATTTCAGACGCTCGCCCCTTTACAACCTTTTCAAATACTTATATGGCCTTCTCAGACCACTGGTTGGAAAAACGTTCACGCATATGCGGGATACAACACCCCTTGTCGGTTGAACTACGCAAGGCGTTGCCATTGACATTAAGTGTGCGTTGGGTCTCGTTTGAAGCAGCTCTATGAAGGGCTGGTGCAGAAGCCTAGCTTCGTTTCCAGCCGCACACAGCTGTGCCGTCCACGTATCAACGTCGCCTTCCCGTAGCGCGAGTCATCGTAGCTACGACGGTTTCGGGCGAATAAGACAACAGGCTAGATCAACAGACCGACAGACAAGGAACTTTATTAAAGGCATGAGGAGCCAGCCAGTGCAGTCGTACAAAGGACTCCTGGCTTCCTGTCGGCTAATCCCATGTTGGAGTCGGGGGGGCCATGCCTCTGCGCTTTCTTTTATTGAAATAGAAAAATAAATAAAGGAGTTTTCACCATTGCTTGGCGACGGCTACCTCTGCGCTCTCTCACGGGCCCTCTGAACTGCCTTGGACTGGTCTTCTAGTTTGGATCTCGTGATGGCCTTGTCCCAGTCCTCGCTGTTGTTTAAATCCTGTAACACAGGGCCCTGCCAGAGCATGTGGGCTAAAGTATAGAAATCTTCCCCGCAATCCGGGTAATGAGGATCTGTCTCTGTGTGGAGCCTGCTAAGGAATCCTCTCGATGGTTACGAACATGTCTGAAGCATCCTGAGCGTACAAGATTGTGCTCTACTCAGTTTAGGAGGGGGAGGTGGAAAACTTCACCGCTCCCCTCTGTAATGAGCCGTAATTTCGTGAAACGTGACAGGGTCACTGTGCCCAATAGTCTCCGAACCCATAGAAGTTCCACCTCCGCCACGGTGCGTGAGTTCTCGCGCACGGCGGTGGGCAATCTCATTAGGGTTCAGGCGACCCGGCAGCACGGCGTCTCCCATGTGGGCTGTGAACCGAGTCCTGTGATGAACAGTTTCGGCAACTGACTCCTTTTTAGATGCGAAGCACCGTATGCTCGGGGCTATGTCCGTCCCTCCCGCGTCCCGCGTCCGGCCACTTTCATGAAGTAGGAAAGCACACATTATACGAACCAGAACACAGTAGTAATATGAAGGCCGTCAACCACAACTGCAGTCATCGGAGTCATGGCCGAGAGCACAGAGAGGCTGCTTGAGCAATGGCTAGGCAGGTGGTGTCTGTCGCCCAGGTTGACCCCCATTCCTTGATCTTTCTTGCATGTGTTTGGGGGGGGCTTAGTCCGTCCCTCCTTCCCGCGTCCCACACCACCACAGCGCATGCGCGTCCCCTCCCCCCTCTCTCTCCTACGCTCACCGCCTTTCTCTCCTCTAGGAATCCTCCACTCTACGGAGCGGCCCCCCGCGTCCCACACCCCCCACAGCGCATGCGTGTCCCCCTCCCCTCTCCTCTCCTACGCTCACCCCCTTTCTCTCCTCTAGGAATCATCTACTCTACGGAGCGGCTCCGGCGTCCCACATCCCCACAGCGCAAGCGCGTCCTCTCCCCCCTCTCTCCTCTAGGAAATCCTCTACTCTACAGAGCGGCTCCCGCGTCCCACACCCCCACAGCGCATGCACGTCCCCCTCCCCCCTCTCTCTCTCCTCTTCTACGGTCGCCCCCCGTCCTCTCCTCTAGGAATCCTCTACGGAGCGGCGCGCACGACAGGTGGTGTGACAGCTGCATGCTCCGCTGGGGGCGCCACGGTAGTTCCACGGTATGAAAATGACGGAGCGCGCGCGCCTCATTCTCTCTCCTGTGCAGCGCCGCGATGAGCGCCCGGACCGCTGCCGTGAAATGATAACGGCGACGTTCCTCCCGCTCAAGCTAATTATCTCCCCGCTGCCTCGCATCCACACATGGTTCCCTTTAGCGGGAAATGGGGAATTTTTAGATGCGAAGCATCTTATCCTCGGGGCTATGTCCGTCCCGCGTCCCGCGTCCAGCCACTTTCATGAGGTAGGGAAGCACCCACTATGCGAACCAGAAGTAATATGAAGGGCGTCAACCACCACTACAGTCACCAGAGTCATGTCCGGAGACCTCAGACAACTGCGCTTCGTTCGCGCCAGCGAAATCGACAAGCGGCGTCGGGAGACGGAAGGGCTTTTCGGAACAACAATCAATTGGCACTACATGGACTACTTCCCTTTAGTCCAGGTTGTCAGGCAAGCCGACGCCTCCTTCTCGAATCTACTGACCAAGATAGGAGACGGAAGGGCTCTCGACGACAGCGAAGTGGTCTACTGGAAAGTCGCTTCCTTACCGCGGAGGAGGCACTTAGGCGCGCGCCAGCAGCAGTTCGCCTCTTCTACAGTAACGAAGGTGTCAACACATTCAAAACCTTCGTGGCGGCCACTTGCTCCTACAACAACGACGAACAACAGCATTAAGTAGTGCGAGCCCAGGACACCTTCCTGGGATGCGCAACGAAAGAATCCATGGACAAGGCAAAGGAGAAGGTGGCCAAGATGTCTAACGCAGAATTTGCTAAGCTACCCAAGCAAATCCTACTAGTCTACAATAAGCCGTACATGATAACGGCTAACATAGACGTCGTAAACGGCACAGTGGGAACCCTAAAACATTGTGAACTAAGTGTCGCACAGCAATCCCATCAAGACGAAGAAGGCGCGTTTCCCAGACGATTGTGGTTATAGTTCTGCGTTCCCACAACGGGGAAGCTCGCTCGACTTCGTTCCAACCACGCAATGAGCGAGGCGAAACGTTTGGGCTATGTCGTTGACACGACGGGGATACCCATAGAACCGCGGCACATCACGTTGACGATCCACCGCAACAGCGGTGTCGCATGCAAACGACACAATGTTGACACAATTCCCCCCTGGTACAGGCGAGCGCCGTAACCGTAGACAAGTCCCAGGGAGGAACCTACTCTTCCATTGTATACGAATACTCGAAGACGCACCCACAGAAACTCGTCTACGGTGCCTTAACCAGGTGCACCAACATTCAAAACCTCTACCTGACAACGCTGCCGGTGACCATCGCTTCCACCCCAAGAACGACAACGTGGACTAGAACATGATCGACGAATTCAAACGTCTCGACACCGTCACTCAGCGTTACCTCCGTGCTTTCCGAGAGGACATCGACCCCGAAACGGAGCTCACTATAGCGCTGCTAAACAGCCGATCCCTCAACGCACACTCCAGAGACATCGAACGTGATCGCGTCCTAACCAAAGCAGACGCACTGTGTCTCACAGAAATTTGGAACGCCGCAAGACCGACGGTCAACAGCTACGAAGCGATCGCGTGTACTGAGGAGACAGAACGTCCTGCCGGTGGTGTCGCCATGTACGTCCAAACGCCATTTCCACGCAAAAGCCTTAGATCTACAACCTACCGGCAAAGAACACAGACTCTACTTTGACAACGACAACATCGTAATCATGACAATGTATGTCGCACCCAACATTTCCAGAGGAACCGTCCAACGTTACCTAGAGAAGGCCATGGCACAGTACACAAAGACATACAGACACGCGCCATTCGTAGATGCGGGTGATTTCAACGTGGATATGGTCCACCACATGCTAGACGTCTACTCAAACTAACCATCTCTCCGCTGCTTCGCATCCACACATGGTTCCCTTTAGCGGGAGATGGGGAAGTTTTTTTAGAATTGCTGCCACTTCTTTAGCTACGAGGCCTGAGGCGAAGGCCTTGACCACCGCGCGGAAGTCTGTATAGATAGTCGTTCGTTGGGGATCTAGCATCGCGATTGCGACGGCAACCTGCTCAGCCACATCGACCATGCTAGTCCTTACCACAGCTGTGGAGGGAAGTTCGCCCCTGTCGTTAACTGCAGAGACGGTGAATTTACCCGTGCATCCATACCGGGCAGCATCCACAAAAGATTCAGTACTGGACGTGTTCCTTAAAAAATTCCCCAGCTCCCGCTAAAGGGAACCATGTGTGGATGCGAAGCAGCGGGGAGATAATTAGCTTGAGCGGGAGGAACGTCGCCGCTCTCATTTCACGGCAGTGGTCCGGGCGCTCATCGCGGCGCTGCACAGGAGAGAGAATGAGGCGCGCGCGCTCCGGTCACTTTCATACCGTGGAACTACCGTGGCGCCCCCAGCGGAGTATGCAGCTGTCACACCACCTGTCGTGCGCGCTGCTCCGTAGAGGATTCCTAGAGGAAAGGACCGGGGGGGGGACCGTAGGAGAGGAGAGAGAGGGGAAGGGGACGAGCATGCGCTGGGGGGACGCGGGAGCCACTCCGTAGAGTAGAAGGATTCCTAGAGGAGAGAGGACGCGCATGCGCTGTGGGAATGTGGGACGCCAGAGCCGCTCCGTAGAGTAGAGGATTCCTAGAGTAGAGGAAGGGGGGAGAGCGTAGGAGAGCATAGGGGAGGGGACGCGCATGCGCTGTGGGGGGCGTGGGACGCGGGGACCGCTCCGTAGAGTAGAGGATTGCCTAGAGGAGAGAAAGGGGGTTAGCGTAGGAGAGAGAGGGGGGAGGGGACGCGCATGGGCGCTGTGGTGGTGTGGGACGCGGGAAGGAGGGACGGACTAAGCCCCCTCTAAACACATGCAAGCAAGATTAAGGAATGGGGCTCAACCTGGGCCACAGACACCACCTGCCTAGCCATTCCTAAGCAGCCTCTCTGTGCTCTCGGCCATGACTCCAAGGAATGGAATCAACCTGGGCGACACACACCACCTGCCTAGCCATTGCTAAGCAGCCTTTCTGTGCTCTCGGCCATGACTCCGGTGACTGGTAGTGGTGGTTGACGGCCTTCATATTACTACAGTGTTCTGGTTCGCACAATGGGTGCTTCCCTACTTCATGAAAGTGGCCGGACGCGGGACGCGGGACGGGGGACGCGGTAGGGACGGACAGAGCAACGAGCATAAGATGCTTCGCATCTAAAACGCCTTAGCTCGTGCTACTCGCCTACCTTTAGTGTGCTGCGGATGTACATACGTTTCTAGGAAATGGATCAACTACGTAGGTGCCTCTGACCTTAACATCAAGTTGAACCATCTCCCCTTTGCTGAAGCTAGGTCGAAGACCCGCTGCCTCTAGAAGACGTCGGCCAGCCCTAGAGCCCGAAAGCCCTCACAACCTGTGCAGACCTTTGTGCTTTAATCAGGTCGAGTGTAGTGTTGTACCTCCCAAGCTACAGGCGTTTCGCCGTGCTTACGAACAACACTTTATTGCTACGTTAGCAATAACGCGTAGACATCGCCTAGAGGGATAGTCCGCTATTCGTAGAAAACAAAGAGTAAACCTTACTCGTTCCGTTCGAACGGCGGCTCGCGGTTCTGTCGAGATGAGGGACAGTCGGCAGCCGCTGGCACAAGAGAACGTCTCCCTGTACGCTCGGCTGTTTTGCTCAACCGTGTCTTTCCTTCCCACCGGCGAGGGTTGTTTCACCCCGCCGGGGAAGAGTACCCTTTCCCGCAAGCAGCGAAGCGGGGAGTAGCGCGCTCGCTGCGGGGAGTTCAGGGGTTCTCAAAATAGAGGCTACGGTGTCTCTATCTGAGGGACCGAATAGTCCTTGTTGCGAAAATGTGCTCACGCCCCCGTCAAGGAAAAAGAAAATTGGCGCGTGGGCTGTCCGACACGTTTGACGTCAGGTCAATGGTCACTTCGGTGCCGGTGGATTTCACTGTGCAGTGTTGCAAAGACGTTCCCGACGACAGTGATATTTGCTGTCAAAGACGCCTTTTGAAGTGGTTAACCTCTGCTTCCTTCTAAGATTCTGCTTAGGCAACACCTACTTCGTTTTAACTAGAAAATTTAGAAGCAAATTTTCGGAACATCTGTCTCTGTGTTTAGGACTGTGCAGCGCTCACAAAAAAAACAAGGGACATAAGATGTGCACACGACAGGCGATGACTCTCAACTGAACTTTTATTCCGAAAAACACGAAAATGTAAACAAATAGAATTGATCGAGTCACGTGACGTGTGCTCCAAACGAAAAGAACTTCCCTGGCTGTTCCCGCTTCCTTCTGTTCCTAGTCCTTTTTGTGAGCGCTGCTGTCCTAACCGTGAATGCATACCAACTAGCTCAAATTCCCATTATATCTCTGACCTGTGCCAACTTAGCCCATACGACTTTGACGAAGGAGCTTTAGGGGGTCCGCCGAAGTTTTTCGTATGGCATGTAGATGACTTTGTGTGTGTTACGCCGGTATGATGTGGTGCATTGATGGCCTAAACTGCATTCAAGCAACAGTTAAATTGACAGTTGAGGTAGACGACGATGGCTGCACTGCGTTTCCGGAAGTTCTCATGGAACGCACACCTACCGTCCTTAACACATCTGTGTACAGGAAGCCTACACACACACAGGCAGATATGTTAACCCCGACTCGGAGCATCCCACGTGCCACATACGCTCCGTGCTAGCATCTTTATCGATTGGGCCTTTCGTTTGGGCTTCGGAAGAAGGAGCAGTAGAAAAAGCTGAAAAGAATAAGGAAGGATCTTGAGGTCAGTGGGTACCCCTGTCAACTTCTTCGACAACAAGTATGCTGTTCAGCTGAGCTTTGTAATGAAGAAGCCCCTGAAAAGAGAAATAGTAAAATGGATGGCTATTCCGCAGGCACCTAGAACAAGCGAAGAGCTGGCAAGAATTTTTGAAAATTGCGAAGTTCAGATTGCTCATGTACCTTCAAACAAATTTAAGGGTTGTCTTGCTCGTGCTCAAGATGTTTCGGATTGCAAGTGTTTCTCGCCGGGTTGTTTGCAGTATTGCCAGCGGAGATTTTCAAGTTTCATTAATTCGTGACACCGGGCAATTGTAATCAGCGCCTTAGACATCACTGGAAATGACCTTCGCCAAAGGACATGTTGCCTAAAATGCATTGACCGAACAAGCTGTTGACACAGGTCACACAGTTGACTGGACATTAGCACGAATTGTCGTCACAGAAAATTGATCTTTTCGCCGAGTACAAGAATCGCTATACATTCAATCTACTAATCGTACTCTAACCTGGACACGTGGCAACATGCCAGAAAAGTATGTATGATGCTTGCGCAGTGTAACCACTACATAAAGACGCCTTTTTTGTACATTCCCTTCATTGTGAAAAACAAACCCACGCATTTTTTGAAACTTTGATAAAATAGCTTTTCTTTTGCTCCTGGTTTTGGTGAGTGCTCAGCTTTTTCCTCCACCATTTCATTACGCGTCTAGTACCATTTTGTGGTATGGTCAGTCCAGGAGGCAACAAAGCAGTCACCATTCACTCACATTTGTGGCTTGAATATGATAGAAACGGTGTCCTAGTGAAGGTTCGGCATTTTTAATCTATGTAAGTACGCGTCAGTTTAGTGGCAGATACTAGACCTTCGTCACAATATAAAAGCATCATCTGTCAAAGCGGCTGCTTTAAATGTCTCTTGTCCTACAGATATTCCTCACGGCATTTTGTTTTCCCAGATGTCTAGATATGACATTTCAGTGTTATAGTTTTCTTTATAGGCTGCTTATTTTCCATGTGTCCGTTCTTTTGCGTGCCGACCACCGCACGAAGCGGTGCAGTGGCAGGTTGCTTTGTGCCATTGTGTTGTGAACCTGGTGCGCAACCCGCACGTCTCTCGTTGAAGACTACTGCGTATGTGTTCGAGCACTGTGCTGTCCCACATTATTTTTCTGACAGCAACATTAGGCTTACTATACATCAGAATAGCACGGCGCTGTGGCTGTACCGAGATGTGTGAGAACAAGCACAGGTGCATTGTCAGTGTTCTCGTATGCAAAACTTTTGTGTTGCTGCACATAGTGCAATAATCAACGATGTATTGCTTTGCTTTGTGGTCACTACATTGCCGACGTAGTGCGGCATTTCACAACACAACCATTTTTTATATGATCACCAGCTCATCTGGGCCTTGCAATTAGTGCCTCCTCTATACTGCACATGATCAACTTAAAAATTACTCATGGCTCTTTTTCCGCTGATACATGATTCCAAATTAAAACTTTTAAAAACGAGTGTTCGTGTGCTGCAGTTTACCGTGATGAATATATCCAAGAAAGAAACAACGTATCCAGTGCAGTTTTCGAAGCAGGCCTACAGGCGAGCGCACCACTGGTAGCATCAGTTGTCACGAGTGTCCCCACATGAATTGCCGTAGAAACAGCTAATCAGAGATGCTAGGCGAGGTAGACGGTCACATGAAACCATGACAAGCTACTAATATGCGAAGGACCTGGCGAACAAATGCAGTCATTACGTGGGCATGCTGGACGAAAAAGTTGCGACGAGACCATCAGTGCTCTCTGTCTACTGACCTTGCAGGGAACAATTCATGCAGGGAACAATCCATGCAGGGAACAGTTCATGCAGGGGAACAGTTCATGCAGGGAACAATGGAGTTCGCAAGTCAGTGCTGCTGACTTCCAAGTCCATTGTGCCCTGCATGGATGAGGCGTGCAGCCTCGTCAAAGTAAAGCAAGGGCTGTGGGACTAGGGCACCTAGGTGGTATTACGCGATACCAATAGGGCACACGCGCTTGTGGAAAAGCTAATCTACAATATTTACAACAAAATCACCGCTCTTTAGTCGGTTATTTGAGCAAAAACTTCGTTATACGGCTTTGGTGGCCAAAGTAATTCCCTTAAGGGCACAGGGTAGGCCCCATACCCCCCATGTAATTCTTTAGGACCCATTTTCACATTAACTACTGTATGTGAAGAGTTTGGGTTTCTTTCATTTTATTCCTCGGCGCGTCTTTTTTACGGAATTTAACTAGACTTACAATTGTATTTTAGGTCCTGAAACTAAGGCACTTTTTTTTCATCAAGGCAGGTAGCTTTTGTCATTATTTTTAACTTATACTGCCAAAAAAAACGAAAACTATTCAAATGTATACCGTTCTAGTTCAGTAGCTTCGTATTTATGTTTGGTTTATTGCGGTTAAAAATCAGCCTTCTGCTTTTTTCAAGTTGTTCTGATAAAGCGGCAAATGTAGCAAAAAACCTGATTTGGGGATATTGTGAGCTAAAGAGCAAAGACAAGTTTATTTCATGTTTTGTTCAAATCGAATATGAGCTGAGCAATTTAAATAATAGCGACATGCCAAACAATCATCACTCGAATCAGCTTTTCGCTTTCTTTGTTGTTTTGTTGCTTTCTGGCTTGTTTTTTGTCATTTTTACTGCGTCTCCATTGCCCAAGTACTGTCCATGGCAGTCGATCTCACAAAACCATATCGCAGTGTTGCGCCTCAATGATATGCCAAACGGCATTGAGAAAGTTTACACGGGTCATGCCAGGCCTTTTTGAAAGTTAGGGCAGTTTCAAAGCTGGCAGTTCTGTGGGTTTCCATTCCGAGGAAGACGATCCACTGTGTCCTCTACGAGTGCCACGGTTCCTGCGCATTCTGCGCAGACCCAGTTACTCGTAATCAAGATTTGTAGGAAATTCACATGAATCAAAGCGTAGCCATTGTCACCACAGGTAACATTTTGTCCTTGCGGTGACGCGCAATGAGGACAAAGCTTACTTGCTGAAGTGCTTGCCCGAGTACTCCCGGTCTCGTTTCTGAGAGTAGCTGAAGCGTGTTGATTTCCAATTATTCTGCGCATTCTAAACAGTTTCTTCTTTGACTTGTCAACACGAGAATATATTTTCCCACCACATGAAAACAAACAAAGGTGCAACTAAACTCAAAATAAATACAGAAAACCCCGTCCTCATGCGGGTCTCACACACACAGGGCAAGTGGACTCGTTAAATGCCCCCCTCGTGTTAAAAAAACTGTACCATGTCTCTTTAAGTCGCCGGAATAATTTTGATAAACCTGCTAACCTCAGAGAAACTGCCAGTTTCAGTTTTTGAAAAGTTTACGTTAGGCATAAAGCTCAGCTTGCGCACGGTCTGAGAAAAGGAGGTTCGGCTGCTCTTCAGCTGGTCTTGAAAACCTGGTTTTGGCTCAATCACTACGCGAAAATATGTGTGGGGCACTGCATATTGATAAGGAAGGCCTTATCATTCCAAACAAGCAAAAAACTAGACTTTAAAATTTGTAAATGTTACCCTACCCTGTGTCCGTAATTCGGGTTAATAACAACACTGAATCTTCCGACTACCTGCCGGAAAATGAGACTTTCATTGTAAAAACTGACCGCGACAGGCAGGGTTGCCGTTGGGTGCACATGAAAAGCCGCCAGATCTCAGGCCAAAAGTAGCGAAAAAAGCCATGTCATTTGATATTATGCCAAAAAGATCAGAAGCGGCATTATCAACAGTCTTTACTATTGATGAATAAATAAAACCATTTTGAATAAGTAAAACCACATGTTTACAAAAGAGCCATGGGGCCAACTGGCAACTTTCGTCGCCAACGGGGTCAAAAAGTAGCCAATTTGGCGCAAAGTAGCCACCAACGGCAACCCTGGCGACAGGTGTGCAGGAAAAACAACTTCTCTGTTACAATAGATCGGAACTACTTGTGAAAAAAAAATGACAAAGCTTGAATTAGAGCAAGTTGAAGCATAATATTTTAGTGGAAAATTCTAATTTATCTGAGATTTACAGCTATACAGGTTAATTCTAGCATGCAGTGCATAGTGTTTGTATGTTTCTTTGTGAAACTATTTGCAAGGAAAGCACCACAGTGGCAGCCCTTCATCTTTGTGCTGTACAGAGAAAGGAAAGGTGGATGTGGTGGTTTTATTGTGTACAACGTGAAAGAAAGAGTTAAGCAACAAACATCACGCACAAGTGTAAGGCGATCCGCTAGTTCAAGTGAGATTACTTCTTACTTCGCATGACATGACACTGCCACAACGTGCCCATTTTGTCACTTCTTTGTCACGCTAAGTTCTGGTGTGACATAACAAAGCGGTCACATTTCCTGCGCGCCAAGTCTAGTGAGTTTTGACATTAGCCTGAAAATTTGATGATGAATATATCAAACTACGTGCAACGTTTGTAATTTCTAAAAAATAGCTGTGTCATAAATTGGGAGTTCTTTCCATATATACGAGGGTTTCCAAGGGAATTACTAAGCTAATTAGCAAGCTATTTTTATTTCATCACTTCAACGTCACTTTAGCTGGAACAAAGTATATCTGCCTCGACTTATAATTAGTGTGCGAAAACAACAGCAGCAGCGTGACAGTAAAAGCTTTGCATAAAAAATCTGTATTGTCTACGAAAACATCCTGTCTAAAAGGCAGCATGTTTAGAGTCAAATATACACATTGAAAATGTTAAGAATGCGCTGTTTTCCTTTTTTCTTGAAATTTTGTGATTCTTCATTCGTATACCATGCTTTTTATGATGTAGTTCATGCAAAGCACAATGTACATGGGCCTTTGATACAAAAGTAGGTCGTGTTCAGCGTGAATGGTTGGGTATGGGGACGTTAGTCATCGTTAGAATTCTGACCTCTACCTTGATTCTTCGCCTAAAAAATTTATCTCGTGTAATGAAAGTACTCTCAAGACTGTGTTAATTTTTCCGCAAAACACAATTATTACGTCACTCATACGGCAAATAGAGTTAAAACATAATGTAATGAAGTTCCACTTTATGAACTTCCTGATCTAACGAAAAAATTTCGATTCCCCAGCAGACACTCGTAGGCCTCGGTGTTATCGTTAACCTCAATTAACGAACTTGCTTGGCCAGCAAACCCAATTTAACGAAATTTTTCCAGAAGTAACTGAGTTAAGAAGCAGCGGCTTCCTTCCAATTTCGCAGACAGGTTTTTATTCGAGCGCGCGCTCAACGCTTTGGTGTTAAAACGCCTGGCCGCCAAACTCACAGCCCCATTGTTTTAATTTGACAAGGCTGCATGCTGGGGCTATGCATGGAGTAATGGACATGGCTGTCGGTAGCGCTCTTACGTAGCAAATGGTGCTGTGGGTAGCGGTGGTTACTCTTACAATTTCATGGCACTAATCGTCTCCTTGCAACTTCCTGGCTCGGACTTTTGACATGCGCTAAAATATATTGGTGTTGGTGGCAAGAACCATTGCGTGGCAGCTTTTTGTTGTCGCTACATTACAATTTTACATCTCAAAGAGCCGAAGAATTACTACTCGATTTTACGGACTTCCCACTTTGACAAAATGATTCAAGCGTCCTCATCACTTTCGTTAGATTTCCTTTCAACTTTAATCACTCCGCTGCTCTGTACCTGTTACATTGATAATATGAAACTTAGCGAAATTTAGTTTATCTGAAAGATTCTTCATCATTCTTATTTCAATTGGGCAAAGACTTGATTACGACTAAAGAGATCAGAGTAAGGCATAAGGGCATCACATTGGCCAAGCAGGCAGCTGGATGTCTGTCCGGTCTAGCATGCAAGAACAACTGGTTTATTCTCTTGAGGGGTTTAGCATCACACATGACTGCAACCAAGTGGAGCTGAAAAGCAAAGCGATGGTTCCACAAAATATGACATCAACCTTTCCTTTTAAAGAAAATAATGCAAATGAAAAAAAGAATGCACATCTCTGCCGATGGCACACAGAGACGTGATGTTCTCAAACAGATGGTCCTGGCATTTACTTGTTTTTAGTGCACTCTAATTTAACGTAAAACCATTTTTAAACTGGTAAGAAATGCAGAATATGCCTCCTATTTTTTTAAAATTAGAAATGAATGCAGCATGCATAATTTATGTTCACAATTTGACATTCCTTGACACATAGTATTTATTTTCGCCATTCTCATATATGAACAGCATGCAAAAAATAAGTCTGCAGCTATCATAAACAGATTGCTGCGCATGCCTTGACTACACCAATTCATCTTTTGATGCATGCACAATTCAGAATACGAAGGACACGTCTCATGATCTGTTGTGGCAAAATTTTACGTCTAAGGCATTTTGAATTAGCTTTCCTTTTAAACCAGCACATTACTGTCACCACTCTATATATTACATGGAAACTGTTCAGTCACCACTGTGCTGATTGCTTTACTGTTGTTTTCAGTGCTACAAACACAGTTTTTGTTGAGGAATCTCTAGTAACGCACGCGGACTTGTCATACTTGCCTTTAGCTGAGGAACTATGCTATTCAGGACATTTACATTTTCCTTGAATATCGCTGCTTGAAATGTGACAAGCATATTATATCTGTTGTGGTCTAGCCACTTTTTGCGTGTTGCCCAGCCGTCTAATAACTGATCCGTTGGCAATTGATTTCAGTATTTGTGTCCAGTGTGAAAATTTCGGCTCACGTAAAATTGATTTGTCGTTTATTTCAGATAGTTCGAGTTCACACGAAGAAGCATGAAATTAAACTTTCAAGGAAAAGCGGTTGGGAGCGTGGTGGACAAGCTGAAAGTTATCAGAATATCGAACGAATAAATCGGTGGTTCATCTGCATTTAGAACCACTGTCAAGTGTTATATATAATGCACTGTTTTTTCGAGCTGCGTAATATATTCAAACACACCGGATCTGTTCCACCAACTTATGTGGGTAATTGTTGTTTTAAGTTTTCTTTCATGATTTCTCTGAAAGTGAGGCTTATGTATCTCTTGAATTTGTATTACATCATGATGATAACTTCATGTGGTTCCATAAACCGGTTGCATAAATCGATGTGACCTTTGCTTGAATGACACGTTCTCTGTGAGAATCACGCATTAGCTTTCTCTCGAACCTGGCTAGGTGGCCCTTTAAATCGCCTAATACAAGTAGCGATAGGAACCATTCCAGGTGGCTGACGCTTACAAACTCTCGATAAATGCCAGAGAAACATGGCCTATTATTTGATGGCAGCACTGTTCCGCAGATGTACACCATAGAGGATCTCTAGGTCCCTATCTTTATATGTTTAAAACTGCGGATATGGCCATATATGACATTATATGAGGCCGCCACATAAGAACATTTAAAAATTCTTCAGATATGACCATCTGTGACATTTTCTGAGGAGCCCATATATCGGTATATTAAAAATTGAGCAGATATAATCATATACGGCCGTATATGTCATATATGGCCGTACATGTTCACATCTGCCCAATTTTTATGTACCCATATATGGATTTTTTAATATCAGTCCAGCTATGGAATTTTCGTAAGGCAACCGTCTAACTCCACTACCTCAAAGTTAATTAATTTAACTTTCTTAATGACAATCCCAAACGATGTGTTTAACCATCTTAGGATACCTGCGGCTACAGAATTAGTAACTGTGAAGCCATCGAATAAATATCCCATTGCCCTGCTTTTTTAGAATTTGGACACATTTCTTGAACCGCCCGATAAACAACTCAATCTTACAATTTCGTTCACGCTACAGCGAGGCTGTATACGAGTCAACCAGTCGTGTATCCGTACGCAGAAAACACCCCTCGTGTCATCTACTGAAGCAAGTTTGAAGCGTGAAAGTGGGAACCTTCGCGCCCTTCATAAACTGCCTGAATAAATTATTGCACTGCAGAGGAAAGTTACCCAAATAAAGACACTACTCGTAAAGTCGAAGGAGGGCTACAGAAGCCCCTGTGCAACGTTTTCACGTTGATGTCGCCTGCTCCATTGTCGCCTGCAAGAATGTAGCTTTGTAATGGTCTCTTGTGTCACACCGGCTCTGCGCCAGCTGTTTTTGATTAACGGAAGGTGCACAAACCCGAAGTGCCCATGAGATATATAGTAGACTTTACCCGCTCGCCTCTTCACCGGCGGTCGTGTTATTCTCAGAAAGGACTGCGGCCTCTGGTTGCACAGGCGTCTACATTTACGAAGGATTCCAGGCATGCCGTCATAAGGTTGAAAGAGTGCTGCATCGAAAAAACGACGTAATGCTTTCATTTGACGTTAAATACATGTTTACGTACGCAGTTCAGTTTTGCAGGTACAACTCTTTGAAAAAGACTGCTTGAAAAAAAACTGCTGCCTGCCTTCTCGTGCACCCATCCACGCCGATCATTTGTGCCGTATCTTATGTATTTCTGCCTGAGAAAAACTCACCTTCAATGACCTATTCTACAAGCAAGTCTACGGGACAGCCATGGGAGCATATGTATGCCGTTGTCGCGAACCTCGGCCTGGAGGCCTTCGAGGATTCCGCGTTGTCGTCGTTGAACCCTGCCCACAAATTATTCGTGCGACATGCAGATGACTGTTTTTGTGTCATTTCCCCGGTGTGACGTCCAGCAATTATTGGCGCACCTGAATTCATTAAAGCAGGTCACACAGTTTAAAGGGCCCCTCACCACCCCGCGTTCAAAGACGAGGGAGTTGTTCCCCTCCTCGCCTTCGCTTCCCTTCCTACAGGCGATATATCATTCTCGCCACTTATTTCTTAAAAGCACGTGAACAATGCCAGCACTAAGGCAATGCCACCTAGAAAATAATTCAGGCCTGCTGACTACTTCGGGCATGACCTCTGACGTCACTCAGTTTTGCCCCTTGTCTGCTGCCGAGTAGACGTGCGCATGAATGCTCCCGCCGTTCGAGAGAGCAGGATTGCTAAGCCTGACGAAGCCTGTCGTGTTGTGCTGGTGTTTCTTTTGGCGACTCCATGAAGATAACCATGTTTTTGTGAATCTGTGAAGTGCGGCGTGCTGATATGATGTGTTTCGTTCACTCAATGTTCGCGTAGTGTACTGGTCGGTCCACTGTTAGAGGGAACACGCGAGCGCGTGGCTCGCGCTCAGCGCAGCGCCATGTACAGCAAGCGGCGAAAACCAAGCGCATGTGCAAAACTACGCAGAGGCGGCACATGCCCGCATCGTCTGCTACTGAAACGCCCCTTCGCCCTAGTGTGGCCGCACTGTCGCGGCCCTGCCGAGCAATCGCATGTCAAAAGGTGTGTGAAAAGAATGCGTGAAATCCTAATCTAACGCTGAGGGCAAATAATCAGGTATCTTCTTTCGCTATTACTTATGTCACTCGTTTGTTTTGGTGCTGCTAGGACTACTGAGGCGATGCCAAGCCGTAAAGGTGGTTTGATGTTAACTGAGCAGATGTCGCCACAACATTAGCGTCGGTGATGTGTTGACGATGCGAAACACCCCGAATGTCTATATTGTTTTCTGTGCCAATCATTTGCTGTTCCACTCAAGAATGGTACGCGATAGCTGCTGAAAGGGCGTCGACCGCGCTGACAAAAAGAACTCGGTGAAAACGCCAGTATGAACGCTGTTATGAAAAGAACCGCGTTCCTCACAAACGCCAGCGAACACGCCCTGCACAAGTGGGTTTCTGAACATAAAGAAACAACGAGGTGATGTTCCTGCAGAGGTTTTTGCGTTTTAAGTAAGTATCGACAAGGTAGGCGAGCCGACGCCAAAGAGACGACGAGCAGACGACGCGACGCGGATGAACACGTCTTGAGGGGGGCTTTCGCCTCTCCTATTGGCTAACAAGCCCTGCAGCTTCCACAGTGCTGCAAGGTACTTCTGAGATGGAGTATAGTATAAAGCATAGAGTTTCCTATAAATACACTAGAGGGAACTCTGGCGCTAGTGTCGATGGGGGCTGCAATACACGGCGCTTCAGCCAGCATGGGAATCATGGGTAGTACACAAATTTGCCTAGTCTTGCCTAGTCTTCGTTCTTTTGGCTGCGTATGGCCCGAATTCGCTTTGCCGCAATACAAAGTTCAACAAAGGTTTAGCAGTTACGCTTCACCACCTTCACCTTTTCAGGCTCACGATTCAAATATGCTCACGAAGTTCACAACGGTCCATTCTTTTATCCGAAACTGAACGAAAACGCACCAATAAACAAAGCCACAACTGCGTTTGAAGCCGGGAAGCACGAAGACTAGGCAAATCCGTGTACTACCCATCATTCCCATGGTGGCTGAACGATCGCAGCGCCAGAGTCTCCTCTAGTTAATTTTAGGAAACTCTATGGTATAAAGGGTTTGTGCTTGTAGTGTTTTATATTGTTGCGTCACAATCATGATTGATATTAGTCTAATGTTGAACGTTTTTAGATATGAAGCATCTTATGGCGAAGCTTAATCCGGTGGTAGTGGTGGTGGTGGTGGTGTGCCGCGTGACCGCCCTTACTGCGCATGCGCAAACCCTTTCAAAAAAAATATAAATAAAAAAAACCTCCTTTCCCTCTCTCCTCTAGGCATCCCTCCCCCGCGGCAACCACACCCTCACTGCGCATGCGCCTCCCCTCCTCTCTCCCCCACCGCCCTCTCTCCCCGGGCATCCCTGCCCGCGGCGTCCACACTCCCACTGCGCATGCGCGTCCCCCCTCTCTCCTCTAGGCATCCCTGCCCGCGGCGTTCCCACTGCGCATGCGCGTCCCCCCCTCTCTCTCATATACTCCCCCCTCTCTCCTCTAGGCATCCCTGCCCGCGGCGTTCCCCACTGCGCATGCGCGTCCCCCCCTCTCTCTCTCCTCTCCTACGCTCCTCCTTCTCTCGCCTCGCGACGCAGACGCAGGCAGCGTCTGCTAGCGAGTTTCTTGGATAAAAAAATCGTCTGCTCGCACTGCACAACCATTCACTGGCCACTCCGTATATATGGCAGTGGATCTTGACCTGCAAGGTGGTGCCGGTGGGAGATTTCTCCTGTGCGTTGTTGAACAATAAAAATTCGCAGCGTGCGCGTTAACTAAAAGCAGACTGCGGGTCTCTGTGTCCAGTCGGAGTCTTTTGTCTCTCATTGCCCATTAGCAGCGATTGGCATGTTCCAGTAGGAAACACCACTCCATCACTGCGTGCTTTGCGCCTCCCCAGTTTTCTCTCTTGCGCAACGCTGCGATGAGCGCCAATGTCAACGCCGCCACCAGTGTAAGCGTTAGCGCCCGCAGCTTCACATCTACACATGGTTCCCTTTAGCGGGAGATGGTGTAATTTTTTAGATGCGAAGCATCTTATGCTCGGGGCTATGTCCGTCCCTCCCGCGTCCGTCCCGCGTCCCGCGTCCGGCCACTTTCATGAAGTAGGGAAGCACCCACTATGCGAACGAGAACACTGTAGTACAATATAAGGCCGTCAACCACCACTACAGTCACCAGAGTCATGGCCGAGAGCACAGAGAGGCTGCTTAGCAATGGCTAGGCAGGTGGTGTGTGTCGCCCAGGTTGACTCCATTCCTCGATATTGCTTGTATGTGTTTGGGGAGCGGCTTACTCCGTCCCTCCTTCCCGCGTCTTACACCACCACAGCGCATACGCGTCTCCTCCCCCCTTTCTCTCTCCTCTCCTACGCTCACGCCATTTCTCTCCTCTAGGAATACTCTACTCTACGGAGTGGCGCCAGCGTCCTGCGTCCTACACCGCCACAGCGCATGCGCGTCCCCCTCCCCCTCTCTCTCCTCTCCTAAGCTCACCCCCTTTCTCTCCTCTACGGAGCGTCCACACCCCGACAGCGGATGCTCGCCCCCTTTCTCTACTCTAGGAATCGTCTACTCTACAGAGCGGCGCCCGTGTCCGACATCCCCAGAGCGCATGCGCGTCCTCTCTCCTACGCTCACCCCCTTTCTCTCATCTAAGAATCCTCTACTCTACGGGAGCGGCTCCCGCGTCCCACAGTGCATACGCGTCTTCTCTCTCCTCTCCTACGGTTCCCCCCGTTCTCTGTTCTATGAATCCTCTACGGAGAGGTGTGCGACAGGTGGTGCGAGCTGCGTACTCCGCTGGGGGCACCACGGTAGTTCCGCTGTATAAAAATGACGGAGCGGCGACGTTTCTCCCGCTCAAGCTAACCATCTCCCCGCTGCTTCGCATCCACACATGGTTCCCTTTAGCGGGAGATGGGGAAGTTTTTTTGTCTCACATATCGTACGTTACCCGAGCGTTCCCAAGCGTTGCCCCATAATGTAGCCGTGACAACGGACACCGGATAAGCCTCGCCCCTAAGGTGCTTCGCCCCTAAAAAATCTTCACTTCCCACCCGAAAAGCTGAGGGCCAACGGGAAGTATTTGTGAGAAGTGCGATATCGCTCCATATTCATTTTTGTGTGCATTGCGGAGCGCGCTTGCTTTCGAAATTGGCCAACAGGGCAGTGGGGGTGGAGGGTGCGCTCCCGTGAAGCTTGCCCCGTGCTGTCGTGAATTTTACCTTGCCCCTCCCCCACTCTCCCTCCTAAAGAACACTGTAATTGTGCACGTCTAAGCTTAAATTGCCTTTATTGACTGAACACGTTTTGACTGCCTGATTCAACAGCCTGTGCGCCGTCTAACACAATCCACTACCCGGTGTTATGAACTGCAACAGAGGTTGTACAGGAGCACAAGCCTTTTGGATGCGCCTTTAGACAACACTATGGCGTTTTGAGGAGACTGTCGTAAACACGTTGTTCACTTGAAAACTGAGGAGTGCGCAGCAGATTCTAAAGTTCCATGAGTTCGAGAAAGTCGCCACATTACGTGACTCGCTTATTTCGCGGCGAAATCAAGCAGTCATTATGGGCGAGTTGAAGTGCCCGATAAGCACGTATGTTTTGTGCTAGGGTGAATGCTTTCTCTGCTGCTCATTTTATACTTCTGCGGAGTGATTGCCGCGTGCGCTGTTCACTCCTTAAAACCGGTTGAAGAATGCGCCTTCCATTACGTGATTCTGCGCTTCTCTATAAAGCCTTGTACCATTGCGCTATTACTCCTCGGCTCTTGATGATAATCACGGGTATTTACGTTGCCAAAACTGCGATAGCCTTATGGAACACATTGTAGTGGTGGTCTCAGGAACTATTCACCACCTGTGGCCTTTAAAAGCACCATGCTCTGTGTTCTCGGATCTCTAGCATTTTCGCATCCGTAAAATTACGACCAGCGCTTCCGGCATGGAATCCTCGTCATTCGGTGAGTGGTGGACGCCCTAAATTTGCGTGTGGCGTTTGGTGCTTGTGGTTGTAAGTCACCTAGCCCATTGACAACATTGAAATAATCGCCTCCTGTTCGAATACAGAAAAAGCTCGTCCGGTTTTTTTCGACATGTTTGACTCCATCAAACAGACTGTGTTCTTTCGTCCTCGGTTCTTAAATAGCATCACATTCGTCTTTGACTCCCGCTGTGGAAGCGTTTTTGCAATTTCTTACTGCAAGGGAGGAGCCCACTGCGTGCTAGTGGCGTCTTTGAAGTCTAATGACTGAAGACAAATAGTAGTTAGTCTTTGAAGACTAATAATAAAGTTTGACCAACCAAGGGAGCATTCTGCTGTTGTAGACCACATTGCAGTATTGTAACAAGTATGCCTTTATAGATAAAATTGATAGTCCCACGTGTATGTTGTGTTTAACGAAGTCAGTCCACAGCGCACGTGCTAAGTTTAGAACAGGCTACTTTTTCCTATATCTCTTGTGATCTGCATGAAGGAAAAAAGTGGAAATCTAAGGGATCGTTTTTCGTTGTTAGACACAATATTAATGAGAACCAACAGACACTGATGCCAATAAAAGTACAGGGGATGTTCTCTACCAACTGAGCTACGCCGGCGGCCATCCCCTGTCCACATTATGGTGTATATATGTGTATTTCAACGTGGGAGTGTCAGTCACCACCGCAGGTAGCCATGATGGCGAGAGTGGCACACTCTTTTTTCTTCCTGTTTGCGTCACGTTGCACATGAGCCTATTACGAGCTGGCGGGTCACCATTAATCCCTCGCATACTACCTGAAGGAAAGAAGTGGAAATCTAAGGGCTCGTTTTTCTTTGTTACACACAAGATCAATGAAAACTAATAGACAATGATGCCAAGGAAAATATAGGGATGTTAAATCTAGTAATCGTAATGTAAATGTAAAGAATGAAAAGTGGACGAAGTGATAACTTGCCGGTGGCAAGGACCGAAGCTGCGACCTTCGAATAACGCGCCCCTTGCTCTTTACCAACTGAGCTACACCGGCGGCCATCCCCCCCGTCCACTTTATGGGGTATATATGTGTATTTAAACGTGGGAGTGTCAGTCAGCACCGCAGGTAGCCATGACGGCTAATAACCTGCCACTGGCAAGTTATCTTTTCGTCCTCAGCACGACGGACGAAGACAAAAGCCGCATGAACGGCAGGAGCAGTACTGACCAGTCAGTGAGTCTTTCATCCCCGTCCGTCGTGCTGTTGCACCTTGAAGATGTCGCACCAACTTGCTCAGACGAAAGCATTCCTAACGCAGTAGATATACGTCCATGGCAAGGTGGAGTCCTTACGTTGGGAAATATATCTGACTGTCAGCAATTTTTTTTCAGTTTTTTATTGTTTATTAACTTACACAAGTCTATGAACAGCAATTATAGTGTATAAAATGCACTTCACAGCATATTACCCGGTAAAATACAAAATTCATCTTGAATATGTAAACTGAACACACCTAAAAATTAAGCGACGAACACCGCCGTCAGCAGAGGCAGCAGCAGCAGTGGCAGCTAACAATGCCCCCCGCGAAATTCAGCTATCCTTATCAGCTTACGCTGTAAAAGTTTTGGCTAAAGACTATTTATTGCCTTGCGTTAATGATACAGAACAAGCATTTCTTGAAAAACTGATGCGCGAAACTTTATTTATCTCCTGGAGAGCAGCGTTATGTTCATGTCGAGTAATTCCTGAGGCCTGTTAACCATGCCGGGCGCTCAGCGACGTTTGCCTCCTGGTCCTCCTAGAAGATATTCAACTCAGTCTCAGGGTTAATTCTGGATAGTCGAATATATATATATATATATATATATTATAATGACATGATAAAAATATTCTTTATAGAATGCGCCCGCAGGAGCCTTATTCACACGTTAATGAAGCAGTACCTGCGCATTTACATGCTGCCTTCCTCTGATCGCAGAGATTGCACGCAGTAGGGGTAGACATATTGAAGGTTAGCGCTGAATGTCTCGAACCCCTGTCAATATTGGGGATATCAAAGAAGTATCGTTATTATATGTGTCCATGATGGGATTATTTAATATAAGGCTGAACAAGAATTCGAGATGAGAATAACTGAGTGCATTCAGTAAGTATTTAATAGTTTTTCCAAGATATGAAATGTGCTGCAACCATTGTATTATGTATGGATGTGCAGCTGGTTTTCGAACATGGGACTACGCTCGTCCTGCCCACTTGTTCTACTTGTGTTCCGCCCTCTTTGAAGTTGTAACTCAGTTTAGATGCTGTACCAACTAGATCCCCAGCTAGCTCTCCAAGCTCAGGTCACGTAGCTACCACTAACACTTTGGCTTGCTTGTACTTCAGGTGTTCACAGTATATATGGGTCATAATAGGGCTTGAGGCGACCCACGTGGACCATTTCTCGACCACGACGACGTAAGTATTGGGACGGTGCGAAAGACCTGATAGTTTATGGGTGAGCTCTGGACACGTATGTGACCAGGCCCGTGCGGTCGTTCCAGTAAGTTAGGCGAAATCGCCCAGTAGTATTTGGAGGTATCCAAAGCTAGACGAGGGCACCAGACGCGGAAAAAAGGCAAAGGTCATTGGTGTCGTGCGTTAGCTTCTGGTGAACTTGGACCGCCGTTTTCAGGCCAATCGGCGATATTCTTCGGCGTACCTGGCATCATCACAACCTGGAGTGTACTCATGCGGATATGGTGCGAAGGGAAGCATATTGCCTAGTGTGTTTGATGGCTCACGGCCGTACAAGAGAAAGGACGGCGAGAACCCTTGTGGTCCCCTGCGAAGCAGTATGCGTATGTTCCGATGGAAGGACGGTGTCCCACTTGGTCTAGTCTTATTCGGTGCGCCTTATCAGCATATCGCAGAGAGTGCAAATGAGTCGTTCATTTGGTCGTAGATTATACGTAGCTGTCATGAGATTAAAGGTTTTGCAGTGAACGAGCAAGTATTGAATAGTAACCGTCAGAACACGTTTGCTCAAACTTTTTTTCAAACGTTGGCACGGAGCACCCTGGCGCAGGGGAAGTTGCATAAGATGAAAAACGCAACTTCTTTCGCTGTTGCCGTAGGCAAAGCCTGAACGTCTACGTAAGGCACAAGATCTTCGATGCCGACAATTATGCACTTCTTCGCAGAGGCTGTCGGGAGGCAGGCCGTATAATTCGGACACATATACGATCAATTTTGATCGTATATGTGTCGATGGACACATATACGATGGACCTTGACGTGGAGCCTTGCGTCGCTGATAGGTGGTGGAACCACGTACATACTTGCACAGAAATGCGTGCATTCCGCGCTATTACACTGTAAACCACTTTGCACCATTAATGTGGTTTCAAGAGGCGAAACACCCTTTTGCCTAACCAAAGTTTGCAAAATTAGGGTGTAAGGGTGTTTTGGTTCGCCAAGTAGCCTTTATGGGGTGATGTTCTTAGGGAAAACACCCTTTAGGGGGTAAGCGTATTTTGTTTTATCGAAGCACCCAGGACCCATAGAACAGCGTATCCAGATGATAAATGTGACTCTCTGATTAAAGAGTCATTAGACCTTCGGCGTGTTTATATTAAAAGATACGTGTATTTGAGCGGTATCTACAAGCATACAATAAGTTTACGCCTATTTTCTTAAAGGCGCCCTGCAACACTTTTCTAAGTAGCCATGAAATCGATTCACTAAAGGAGCTTGCTGCCTCACGAATTCACCACCGTAAAAAGTTTTTACAATCCGTCCAGTACAAGCGGAGTTACAGAGATTTGTCGCATGCTGCAATTGCATTCTCTCTTCTCTCGTCCCGACGAAAGCGCTGGAAGCTGGGCACGGAGGGATGGCACGGGGGAAGAAAATACGTCACGCGTGCCTCGTGACCTCGAGCACTTTTTCTCTTTGTTTTTTCTTCGAATACGCCGCTTTTCAGTGCGATCGCGCGCTCACGCGTGGACAAGTCGCGGCCTGCCGCAGCGGACCGAGTAACGACCGAGCGCGCCATGCTCAAATCAGCCAATGGCTGATACAATGGCGGTGACGAGAGATTTTTGAGCTTGCGGAGTCATTTGTCGAGAGAAGGGAAAGCAATTTTTAGATTACTTTGAGAATTTATTGTGAATTCCAGGCCGCGTGCTGCACTATAATATTTGGCTCGCGTGTTTTCGCGAGCCTCAACTACCGATCGCCAGCGTTTTCTGACCATGCTCAAAAAGTGTTGCAGGGCCCCTTCAATGTTTAGTGCTCACTTACAGGGAACAGGAATATCCCCCAACGGCACTGATCGGCGGCTTAAGATACTATGGCTAGATACACCAGATGGTCATTTCAAGGCAGTGTAGCGCGTCGCCGAGTCCACGGGATATTTTATAATACGCTCTATTGTGCGTATGGTTTGGCACACGCGGGCACTTTCTATGCTGATGTCAACTGTGATTGCAATTTCCCTGGCTTATTAATTATATTCTTCACGTCTTTTTTTTTCAGTGATAAGGGTGTTCAGGCCATTCGAAACATCCCTATGAGATGAGTGTTTTGATACGTGAAAACACCCTTTTCCTAGGCTGTCAGTTATAGACACGGCAAAACCCCCTTAAGGGTGTAAACTAGTTTACTTTGTAGAATCGCTGACGGCGTTGGCCGTAGCTGTTAAAGTCGGCTTCTGCGCTTCTTGCGGCGGTGTGAAAAGCAGCGCAGATTTCCGTGCGTAATTGGCCATGAGTCACGTAATTTCACTGGTAGGGGACATTTTCTTCGTAGCGAAATGAGAAACTTGACAACGGAGAGCTCTTGAGGCAAAGTAAGCTTACGGACCAATCAGAAAGTGAAGGAGGTGACAAGAAATCACGCAATATCCACGAAGCGAATGATGATGAGCGGGTGAAAGACCTGACACACAAACGCGGGGGGTGTGGTGTGATTATACATACAGTATATACACAATGTTTCATTATTTACATATTGATAAAGTATATACACAACGTTTTATTATTTACATATGGGTAGATGATGATTTTGTTCAAGAGCTCTACGGACCACAAGGAGGGGATTCCCCTGATTTGGTTTTCGTCCTATATGACGTTAAGCTCAGGGGAACGTTTGTTGTCGGCGATGCCGTTTTGCCTTTCGAGGGCGAGAGCGCGTTCACGATCGTTTTCATCCATGGCAGAAAGATAATGTGTGGTCTGCAACGCACTTATACTTCATGGTCATCAGCGTCATCGTTATCACGTGTAGTGGGTACATTCCACTATACTGAAACGCGCTTATTCTTCATGGTCATCAGGCGTCATCGTCATCTTTATCACGTGGAGTGGGTACATTCCGCTATACGTGGCTACCTACGTGCTACTACTACTACTAATACTACTACTACTACTACTACTACTACTACTACTACTACTACAGAGGAGGGACAGACCCACACCCTAAGCAGCTTCGCCCCTAAAAAATTGGACACTTTGTAATTTCTGTTCGGCGAAAGCCTGTGGCCATTCGACTTTCTATACCATGTCTGTTTTTCATGTTTTTTTTAGCATGACACTCCCAGTGGAATGGCACACAAACAGAATGTGTGCGTGTTATCTTTTTTATTTTTTTACCGCCAATCGCCGGGAGATGCCAGACTCACCCATACATCACCACATACATCTCGTAGATTACACAATAATCTAAGTTTCACCCGACTTCAACGGTTACACTGACGCCTTCAACTATTCGGCGCTTCCGCGTGCCATACGCCTATGGAACAGCTTACCTGATTCTATAGTCGTGGAAACTAACTCAGTGAAATTTCGGCAGTCGCTTAACGCGCATATCACCAGCAGACCATGTTCTGCCTGACTTAGATGTAATGATTAGTGTTTTCAGGGTTCATTCAGTTGCTTGCGCAGTTACTTGTGCGATAGCGTTCATGTTGTAGTCCTCCCCCCCCTTTTTTTTTTTCTTTCATTATACCATGGTATCCATTGTATCACTTGTATTTATCTATGTACGTTATTATGCACTATATTATACTATGTAAATACTTTTTGATGTAACTTTTTGTGCCTGGTTCTTGTATCATTCACCTTTTATAGCATATTTGTTGTACTACTTTCTCTGTTTCACACGCTGTGTTCTTGCATATCCTTTTTTGCCTAATTCATGAAAATTGGTTTATAGCTTTGGTGTATACAATTTCTGTCACGCCCCCCCTTACCCAATGCCCATGTGGCCATGTAAGGTATTTTCAAATAAATAAAATAATCTGACGCCGTTTCGCATGCGTTCGTATTTGAACATAATTGAACTCAGCGCACGACGACGCGGACACAAGAGAAGAAGGGAACAGACACAGCGCTGACTCGCAACTGAATGTTTATTTGGAAAACGTGAACGCAAGAAAAGAACACTTCAACCCTCCCAACCATGTGACCACACTAAAACAGAAAAACGGCAGGTCAGCTGAAATCTTGACCAAAGAAAAAGAAGAAAAGACACACCCTGAACACCCCACGTGCACACTCCAACAGCAGAAAGGTTAAGGTAACGTGCTATCTAAGAACCTAACCTCGCTATCATGTAAGGCTATAGAAGGCACGATAATGCATTGTTGACCCCTTTTTTTTGATATGATATGCCTCAATTATTTCTCGTGTAGTTTGATCTTTGTGTGTCGATATAACTTTAGCTTCATGAAAGATAGGAGCGCAATTACATAGCGCAGCATGTTGGGAAACATGCGAGTAGGCATTTCCTTGCACAGAACGCCTGTGTTCCAATAACCTAATGTTGATGCACCTACTTGTTTGGCCTATATATACACGTCCGCAGGAAAACGGTAAAAGATAGACGACACCCTTCCTACATTGTACAAAAAGAGTCACGTGTTTGACCCCGCAGCCCTCTTCAGTTACTCCTGACACGCGCTTCTTAAGTTTCCGTTCAACAATCCCACAAACCTTATTCAACTTATTAGGTGACGAAAAAACAACACCCACTCCAAACCGGCTAGCAACGTTCTTCAAGTTGTGGGATAGTCTGTGTATTGCCACGCGCTATTCTTATTTTCACTTTTGTTGTATTCGGTTATCGCCCACAGAGACCTTCAGCAAAGCTTAGCTCAAACCGCGCCTTATTGTTCTAGAACCTTCGCGATTATTGTAGATCGTTTTGTTAAGATTGCACGCAAGACGCGACCACTCGAGATTATTCCAGAGCTTGCGCGATGACCTGTGATAAGGCTAGAATGTTCGACGCGTGATGCATAAAAGCCGGCGCGCTCCAACGATGTTCAGTTTGATCGACGGCCGACGCTCCGTTCGCCGCTATCAGTGCCAGTGTGTATTGCTGTAATCTGACTTTCAGTTTACCGGCCGCAAGTTCGGCCTAATAAACAGTTTCATCCTGAACATACCGACTGCTGCTTGGGTCAACGTCACGACCACGTGACAGTATGTACGGAAGTACTACTGAAGATTTCCTACGCTCTCGATCAGAATGAGTAGCGATATCGTCTGCGTTTTTCTTAACTCGCTTGATCAACTTGTGAACAGTTTGCCGGATGTTGGCGTCCGGAAAACCTGCGTCTGTTAGTCTCGTCACTTGTTCCGAGAAGGTGGTGCCCATCTGATGGGAGCAAGATCTAAACAGTGCAGAACGCAAACATGAAAAAGAAATGCCATTTTTAATGACTTTCGAATGGCCTGAATTGAAATTCAGGAGCGGTTTTGCCGAACGAGGGCTGTACTTCCAACACACATGATCATTTTGTGTTACTAATTGGATATCTAAGAACTGTAGGCGGTTATTTTGTGGTAACTCATGGGTGAATTCCCAGCCCAGGCCACATTTTTTGAAAACATGGATAATGTCAGTTACTGTTTGTTCAAAACGGATGCCCGAACAAAGACAAGAAAGTCGTTGGTATTCTCGCGCTTTGCGCATCGTGCAGACGCCATCAGCGTTCCAGCGCTCCTAAGTGTGATCTATCGTCCCGCGTGTTGGGCAGATGCCACAGCTGGCACCGCTCAAGGGGGCCGGACAGAAGTCAGTCACCGCGAGTACGAGAGATTAAAGGCTTTCGCCTTAATACGCGCATGTCTGCCTTCCCGTGACGACATGTGTGCGAAGTCAAGTGGCGACAAGTGAGCCGAAGCAGCTGACAGAGAACCCGCGCCAGACAGTACTGGCGAACGCGCATCGACGTCCGAGTGCTTGCGACCGGATGAGTACACAACATGATTATCCTATTCTTACGCGTGAAGAACCCAGTGACCGAGGCATGTCCATGGATCATTAAGCATGAGAGCCTACACAGAGCATGTTGTTCCGTGATAGAGAAAGCACGCCGACGAAAGCATTGACGAAACTTAGAGGGACGCACCATAATTTGGGCTTGGGATTTCTAAACCACGGAAAAATTACATTGAACATATAATATTTTAATTCGTTGATATACACTGGGCATCCTTTCAACAACTGAATGGGGTGTAAGGATGAAATTTCAAGCGAGCAAATGTTTTCGTGGCCTAACATGAATGCCTTAACCGAAGAGAGAGAAGTACCACGAACACCAGAGGCAAGCTTCTTAGAGGTCGAGAGACTGAAAATAACGTGTGGCTTGCAAAATGGACTGCTATTCAAAAACCGTTTTTTTTTGTCAAGATTGCTATGAACCGCCAAGCCTTCCTACACCTCACACCCACATGCAAAAAGCCTGTTTTGAAGAATGTTGTGTATCGCAATCGCTCATTTCCAGATAATGTTAGAGAACAAGGTTCCGCGAAAGGCTTTGACATAAAAGACTAAAAGACGCAGCCCATTTTCCATCAGAGATAATCGAGCTTTCCCATTCATCCTGGCAGCTTTTCAGTGACCATGGACGTTCCCTCCGTCTATACAAATGTACCGCATGCAGATGGAATAAGAGAAGTTCACGCATATTCATTGATGCCTGCTGACATACTTGCTAGTAGTCGGACGCGATAACCACATATTCTAAATGGTACTTGAGCTTGATAACTTTGAACTCGGTGGGAAGAATTTTCTTCAAGTCCATAGTACATTTATGGGCGCGAAATTCGGTCCCAATTACGGCAACAAACTTATGGGGACACTGGAATTCATGTTTCTGGAGAGTGCACACAGAAAGCAATGTCTTATAAAAATCAAAGGAGATTTGCACTGTGTGCGTCAAGCCTGAAAGAAAAGAGGAGCTGGGCGGCCTTCGTTAGCCTACCAGCCAATCCAAGCTTAGAGATAGCCTCTTAAGCCTCGATATAGCCACGTGAGCATAGAGGGG